>CAUYTI010050564.1:0-32143 GCA_963575145.1 Galago senegalensis | reverse complement strand
GTTGTCGAAACGCACGTACGCACCCCCCCCCAACACCCTCCACCACCCTGGTTCCTACCCCTACACCACCCCCTCCCCCAACCTGGTTCTTACCCCCCACCCACACCCTCCCCCACTCCCTCCCCCATCCTGGTTCTTGCCCCTCCCCCACTCCCTCCCCCTCCCCTTGGTTTCCAGTGTTCTTCACATCTCTTCGTGGCTGTGTGTGCCCATCAACTAGCTCCCAGTTATTAGAGAGAGCCTGTGGGGGTTGTTTTCCATTCCTGAGATACTTCAGTTAGGATAATGGTCTCTAGTCTTATCAAAGTTGCTATAAAAGACACTATTTTGTTCCTTTTAAAGGCTGAGCAGTGCTCTGTGGTGTGTCCCTGTATGCACACAGACAGTACATTTCTTTATCCACCCGGGCATTGATGGGCACTCAGGCCGATTCCACATCTTTGCAATTGTGAATTGTGCTGTAACAAACATTCAAGTGCAGTTGTCTTTTTGATAAAATAACGTCTTAGACCTGATCAATAGAAAAGGTGTGGCTTTCCCATGCATGCATGCGTGTACGTGTGTGTGTCATGAATAATAACTCCGACCATGACTTGTACATCCTTTAGACAAAACATGGGCACCTAATGCCCTCAGCCCTCATTCCAGCCTGAATCCAGGGTAAAGAAAAGTCTCCCACAGTTTAACCCTGTCTTGAGAATCAATAGCTCCCACCTGCCAAATGGTAGGGTTCTGTCCTTCCACTTCCTGGCATTTTGTGGTCATCCAAAACAGGGACAATACACTTGACTGGTGCAGAGAGCGCTCCTCCCACTGTCTCCTTGGGCTGCCCAGGGCTGTCGTGGACCACAGCCCAACTGCCCAAGGGACAGCCGGTTATTGGACCCAGCCCTACCGCTCCTTCCCTCTGGTGTCTCTGCCAAGGATTGTGGGGGAGGGGGAGAATTGTCTGAGCCTCTGCCTCACATTTCACTGATGACTATGCCAAATCCCATCCACGGGGAGATTTACTATCCTGGACCATAAAAAAAGAAAGAAAGAAAAATATATGGCCAGGCGCAGTGGCTCACACCTATAATCCTAGCACTCTGGGAGGCTGAGGTTGGTGGATCACCTAAGCTCAGTTCGAGATCAACCTGAGCAAGAGCAAGACCCTGTTTCTACTCAAAATAGAAAACTTAGCCAAATGTTGCAGATACCTGTAGTCCCACCTACTCAGGAGGCTGAGGCAGGAGGATTGCTTGAACCTAGGAGGTAAGTCTACAGAGAGCTGTGATGATTCCACTGCACTCCAGCCTGGGCTACACAGTGAGACCCTATTTCAAAATAAACAAACAAGGCCAGTGCATTGGCTCACACCAGTAATCCCAGCGCTCTGGGAGGCCGAGGTGGGTGGATGCCTTGAGCTCAGGAGTTTGAAACCAGCCTGAGTAAGAGTGAGACCCTGACTTTATTTTTAAAAAAAAATAGAAAAAAAAAGTATTAGGCATCACTGGGGTTGTGCCATAGGACTGAGTTGATCAAAACATAATAGTCTGTTATTTGCGATTCTGTCATTAGTAAATTTTCTTCATCAATGGGGTGGTTTGGCAGCTGCCATTAAGCATTTTGTCCTACCACAGAACTTTTACTTTTTCATAACTATATCAATGTTCATTTTTATTTTCCCCGAGACTTTAAAAACATGTGAGGACATCACCCAGTGGGCTGCACTATGATCACTGGCTATACATAAGTGAATTCAAGTTTAAACGTGTCTCTGCCTTCAAAATGAATTGACTAAGGATAGATGAAAAAACTTAAACAGGAAGATAGATAAAAAAGATTTAAAGTGAAGATATCATATTCAACTGAATTATCAAGTGTAAACCCCAGCCCACTCCATGGTAGGGGAAAGTTAGTTTACCACTTAGGGTGGTTTCATATTTTTATAATCAATCATCTTTAGAACAAGCTGGGATAGAAATAAAGTATCAAAACACTATTTCTACTTATTCATTCAAGGTAGTCTTGGAAATTCTTTCAGCCTTTTTTTTTTCTATTTTCCTAAGTCAAGAATATTAGTGCTTAAAGAAGTCTTGGCCAAAAATCCTTGGTAAGAAGCTAGAGCCAAACAGTTGTTCTCTGCTGTATTTTCCCCCAGTTTTATCTACTGAGACTCCCCTGTGGAGCAGGCCATTCCCACACCTGCCTCCTCTGGGACCTCTCGGGACTGGGCCCCCTCGCTCCCCTTCATGCAGAGCCAGCGTCCATCTCATCTCATCCTCTCTTCTAGTCTCTTCTACACACAGACACCCCCTCCCCAACTGCGCTCACTTACCTCCAAGTTGGCTGTGTCTTTTTTTTTTTTTGAGGATGGACCTGGGGTGCTGGTCCTGAGCACTTATGTTCTGTGACCAATAATAACCGCTGTGCCATGTGTTCGTTTACCTGCAATACATCACTGTGCCTGTCCTGACCCTTCAAGGCTCATAACCCCATTCAAATATTTGAACATTAACTGAAATGGAGGAGGAAACGTCTCTTTCGAACGCTCTCAGTCTGAGATTGGCACTGTGACAGAGGCCTGATGATGTCTTAGGAGCCTGGACGGGATCTCAGGGAGCAGTGGCTTTGGGAGGCCATGGTCCTGTCTGTGCAGAGGACTCCCCAGAGGTCTCGGGGATGAGGAGAATTACCCAGGTGGACACTCCTAGGTCTCACATCCAGCCCGGTGTGTTCCCACCCCACCACACTGAGCAGGAGGCCACGTCTTTCCACCTGCACCCCGTGGGACTGTGCCAGGCCTGCTGTGATGCTCTGGGGAGGGGGGAGAGAGGGAACACCTCCAGTACACTCAGGAAGTGTTCTCCACCCCTGCACTGTGGACTTTGGGGCTGGAAAATTCTTTGTTGTGGAGGCTGCCTGTGCCTTGCAGGGTGTCTGTGACTTCTGTCTATCAGATGCTGTGAAGTATCCCCCACCCCCATCCACCCTACCCTGCCACTGGTTTTGACCACAGAATGTCTCCAGGCATTCCAAACATCCCCCCTGGGGCGGGCGGCATCCCCTGGAAAGCCTTGGAGATTCACAAGGTGGGTTTTCATGGGCTTCTCAGAGGCTTGAGCAGGCTGTCTTAGGAGTCTTCTCCTGAGCCATCTGGCAGTAGCAGCCTGATATGCACATAATTTCCATTTGCATTTCTGGGAACTAGGGTTTTACAAGACACACCTTGGAAAAGGCTGGTTTAAGAAAGTCTCTGTTGAGGGCCTGGCGAGGGTCCCGCGTGGACGAGCAGCTCCATGCGTGTCCCTGAGAGTGCGCCTCTCCCATGCTGAGCTCCTTCGCTTGCAAGCCCTGCAGTGTGTGCAGGTGCGTGACAGAAGTGAACTAAGCCCTGGAGATGGAGACAGCAGGCATCTGGACATGCTCATTGCCTTCCTGAGGTGGAAGCAAGGGAGGTTTGGTCAAAGTCCTGTTGAGACCTGAGCCACCAGCCTGCCCCTGACACCTCCTCCACTGCAGATCCCTCAGGGACACTCCCCTCCTCCGGCCTTCTCCCGGTCTTCAGATGTGTTCTTAATCACTGTGTTTCACCTGTATACAAACGTGGCTCTCTCTCCTCTCCACCTAACCCCAGTCAGCCTCGTGTCTCCGGAGGGAGTGCAGTGACAGTGTCTGCTCTCACATGCCTGCGTGTCTCCGCAGGACATTTATGTGAAGTGTCAGAAGGTTCTTCTTTGTCCTTGTTGGGCTGGGGTCCAGGCAAGCAAGAGATTTGGGGCTGACAAGTTGTTCTTCTGCTCAGTGAAAATGTACTTTTCCCGCCTTACATAAAGCATCAGGGAAACCAGATGTATCCCCTTGAATATTTATCGTCTCGCAGCTTCTTCTATTAATAATTCATCACACACAGTGATGTCTACCCGTCAGCAAGGGCTACACAGCAAGGAGGAGGCCTGCTCCCTCTCTCCTCCCCCGCACGTCCCTGAACCCTAACCAGACAGACGGGAGCCACGAGCCGTGCTTGGATCATCCCGAGAAAGATAACAGAGCACACTCCTGTTGGAATTTCCTGTAATAAGCCTTTATTACTTTAATAAACCACGAGGCGGAATTATCAGGAAGAAGGCATTGCTTTCCCAGCCAAACTTCTCAAAGGAACATGTGGCTTCTTCTTTTTTATCACTGAGGGGCGAATACTGCTGTTGCTAAATTAGTCTACCTGAAATACATAAAGAGGCTTTCACCCCATGCAAATTAGCTTTGTCTTCAGTTCATATAGCTTTCAAAGTTATAAACACCTTTGTCTCTGATTACACGTTCTATTCTGTGCCAGAAAATATTAAAAAGTGAAAAGGAAAAGTCACCTGTAACCTTCACACATAGAGATAAGCACCGTTGGTGTCTCCCTTTACCTTCTCGGACAGATGAACCTATGTGTATAAATACATATAAAAAGCACAAGTGGTGTCAGAACATAATACATGGTCTCATAAATTGCTTTTACTAGAAATATAGCCCTCATTTCCTGTAATTCTCTCTCTCACACACACACACACACACACACACACACACACGATATGCATGCTTCATGGAATCCCATTATACATGTTATTCTGTAACATCTAACTGTCTGCTGGCTAATAGGAAAGTTGCTTCTGTTCTGTTTTTTTCCTACTATTAAGAAAAGTGCGGTAATGAACTCTCTTGCATAGCCATGTCCTGTGACTGATTTCCGTATCCGTCCTACACTCCATCCTCCATCTCAACAGAGAATGTCTGTGCCCAGATAACTCCTTGTCCTGTCACTGAGCTCCAGGTTGCCCAGTAGCAGGCACTGATGTCGCCAGCATTCCACCTGCTGGTCAAATTTTTTCCACCACCATTAAGACACACCATTCTGGGGCTCCATGCCTGTAGTCCAGTGGTTAGGGCACCGGCCACATACACTGGGACTGGCAGGTTTGAACCCGGCCCTGGCCAGCTAAACAACAATGACACCTGCAACAAAAAAGTAGCCGGGCATTGTGGTGGGCGCCTGTAGTCCTAGCTACTTGGGAGACTGACGCAAGAGAATTGCTTAAGCCCAAGAGTTTGAGGTTGCTGTGAGCTGTGATGCCACAGCACTCTACCCAGGGTGACAAAGTGAGACTATTTATCAAAAAAAAAAAAAAAAAAAAGACACAGTATTCTGGGGCAGAAGCAGCAGAAGGAACGATAGAGCAGCGCAGACTGATCCCGTGGGCTTGGCATCCTGTTCAAAGGAAGAATTGGGAAGTTAGTCCCAGAATCACCCTGCAAGGAACATGAAAGCCTCTGTCACAGTTGGCATTGAACAGGAGACTGCAGAGCTAGTGAGCCTGGCCCATGGGCATTGGATTCAGAGTCATAGTAAGATAATCACAGAGCGTTCCTGAAGATGGAAGGTTCTCCATGGTGTTTCCTCAAGGGCTTGTGACACAGAGGAGTATCAGAGCATTCAGCAACAGAGGCAAACAGCACAACAGGGTCACACAAGCCCAGGAAAAGTCTCCACACACAGCATCACTGCCTTCCACCCACCACTGCCTCTCCCCAATGTAGCATCTGCTGTCCCTCAGGACACTGGTCCACCACTGCCTCTCCCCAATACAGCATCTCTCTCAGGTCACTACCAGCCACGCCACAGCTCTTGGTGTCCCCTCTTAAGAGGGCACTAATCCTACCACAAGGGCCCCTGCCTCATGACCTCATCTAACCCCAATCACTTCCCCAAGACCCCCTCACATACCATCACATTGAGGGTAAGGGCTTCAGAATATGAACTGAAGGAGGGGTAAACACCAAAAATCAGTTCATAGCAGCAGGGTTTATACCTCAGGAGCTAAGTCTGAAAACAACATCCACATAGACTGGAGGGCATGGGTACAGGGGAGGCAGAAGGCTGTTAATATATCTGGGCAAAATTTGATTCTGGATTTCCTTGAAACCAGCTCTAATGAACACTACAGAAAATGGTTTTCATTTTTTTTTATTATCAGAAATCAAGTTTTATTTTTTTTAATCTTTTTAAAAAGTCAGCTTTTGGGCGGCACCTGTGGCTAAAAGGAGTAGGGCATCAGCCCCATATGCCAGAGGTGGTGGGTTCAAACCCAGTCCCAGCCAAAAAAAATACAAAAAAAAAAAATCAGCTTTTATTGTTTTAAAGACCCATGTGCAGATGTGATTCATTCAAAACCCACAAACCCATCATTTTTAAAACAACAGTTCAGTGTACTATTCTCTGTTAATTTAAGAGTCCCTTTAGCTCAGTAAGCCCTGGTAAGCCACTGGTAAGCTATTTGTCCAAACACTAGATCTGTAAGCCATGTCCTAACCTCTAATTAGGACCTCACCCAGCAAGCATGCTCTCAGTTTTTGGAGAAAATTATCTAAGGTCCAGTGCCTATGCTGTAAACATGACCTACGCCCACGTTGGTTGTTGTCCTAGTATCAGCAGGAGGAAACTCAGATAATAAAAGAAATTTAGCTCCAACTGCAACCAGGAGGTAGGAGGCTAGCTGATTTTATCCATAGCAGAAGTGAAGACTGGCTTCCCATGGTCACAAATAATATAAAATTATAGTCCTTTCAGACTAGAATGTTTCTTGGAGTCAGTCACAAGGACATCGGCACAGTCTCAGTGGCACCTCTTCCATCTGATTGACCGTGGCAATGACAGCTCCCTGTAGTCAACATGGGCTCTTGACATTTATGGGACCGACTTTCCCCTCTAACCTGTCCCTTTATTCTTTGTAGCAGGGAGAGGAATTATCCAGCTTCTCAGAACTTATGAAGAGAAGTAACCACAGTGGTGAGCACCCTTCATAGTCTCTGAAAAGCAATCGCTCCTCCTAGACATAAGGATACAAACCTAGGTGTCCTCACAAGGAGAGATTGCAGACAGATGGTACAGGTGGTGGGCAGAGTAAAGGTGCTCTGGAGCTACCAGTTCCTCTTTCCCAGAGCTAGTCACTGGGTTGTGGGTGAAAGGGAGCGAAGCGTGCAGATGGAAAGAGGTTGTTGACCCTCATGTAGGGGATGAATGCAGGTCTGGTGGAACAAGTGGCTCCTTAAAAGTGGAAGAGGTTCAGGTAGGGATGTGGCTGGGGAATGAGGCCAGAGAGAGGTAAGTTGGCAGATAGAGGAGTGGCCACGAGCCTTCATAGCAAGAGGAAGCAAGCCTGGCCCCGTCCCAGGGCAGGTGTCACCTCTCCCCTCAAGGTTGTTCAGTACACTCTTTACTTTGAGAAATGTCCTGAGGTAAGAGAAATTGCAAGGCAATCTAGGCATAGTCAGCAAGGACATGCAGGTGCAGCCGGGGCCTTGACACATTGCCTTAGTCAACAGGCAAGAGATGAAACTGGTGCAGGAGAAGCTTTGAAGACAGTGGGGGGGGGAGGGGACAGGGGACATCTTCTGCAGGTGGCACACTGGCTAGAGCAAGAGATTGTGCTGCCATAGCTTAAATAAGCTAGCAGACTCTGACCCTCAGGGTGGAGACAGAAGATGCCCAACCACTGGCTCCCAGTGAGTGTGTCACAGAGGCTGGCGAGGCAGGAGCAGCATCAGCTGTCATTCCAAAGGTACCAAGTATCCCAGCCAGGACCCTCTGTGCTCCAGGGCCAGTGTGCTGATGGCTCCAAATAACAGTCACTGAACCACAGCATTTTGGGTTAAGTTTAATTCTGGGCCTATAGGAAACCTGCCTGGCTCAACATATTAAATGTCGCTGACATCGGCACTAATCTCAACCTTCCACGTCTGTAAAAATTTTACAACTACCAGATAGCATAATAACAACCTATGAACATGCTCCCAGAACTTTAGACTCATTTGAAGTCTCTATGCCTGAGACAGCTCTCGTATCCCCACAAAACCATAACTGCTCACATCACTCAGAGCAGTGGGGGATGGAGGCAGCCTGTCCTTGTGTTTGGAGCATGAGTGGGAAAACTTGTGCCTAGATGTGGCAACACCTGAGACCCTGGGAGCCAGAGCATCTTCTCCAAACAAGTTGGTGGCAGGAATAGTGCTGGGAATTACCCGAGCTCCCCAGCACAGAGGAAAGCAAACCTCAGGATTATGAAGCTAACACTATCCCCAATTCACAAGGTGTGACCATGTGCCTTTTGAAGACAAGGATGTAGGATGTAACAGAAGGGCACTACCAACTGAGTTGCTTCTGCCACAACATGGTAAAGCACCACAGAGGGGCTTGTTTAAACAATAGAAATTCATTCTCTCACAATTAGATAGAATTTTTGTGTCTCTGACTTTTTAGGGCAAAAACAACTCTTTCTGCAGTGAGTATTTGGAGCCCATTTGCACTGATGTCATCCTAGGAAAGCCTGAACTAGTCTACATTTATATTATGTTCCTGAAGGCTATAAAGGAAACTCCCAAAGACAATAACCTAACCAGGAAAGTTCTGGTTGTAGAGAAGTAAATTCTGAAGAAAAACCTTAATTTCTAGATCCTACACTGAATTCTCTGTGATGGGGACTTCATGGGCTCTGGGCTCTTCTGAGCAAAGCTGGCCATGGTGGCCTGCAGCCAGGGACTCATTCAGTCTTAGATTCTGCGTTTATTCCCTGCTTCTCCTAGGAAAGATTTAAGGTAAGAGAATCCCTTCTGGGGTAGAAATGTATGTTCTCTAAGAAGGCTGTGTTTCAGGAAAGAGGTGCTCTTGGGAGGATATAACTTGAACACAGCAGCTAGACCAGTTAGTAGGAACTCTCTCCTGCCAGACCAGAAGGCATGTGAATAGCCTGTGGGAGGTTGAAGACCCCCAACCCCTTCTGCACAGGTGGCTGAGACAAAATAAGTTAGGGAGTGATAAAGAATAAATGTATTAATATCTAATAAAGGACATTCTATGTTCTTTGATAAGATGATCCATAAGTTAATTTGGGCTTTAAGACATTTAATGCAATCCCAATAAACGTGCCAGTGTTGTTTTATCTGGAGCTGGACAAGGTAATGAGGTTCAATTTGAAAATAGCAGTTAATAATATCTGGAAAATCCATAACAAAGAAGAATGATATGAACAACAATATAATACTATGATGCTTGATTTTATGTGACAACTTGACTGGGCCATGGGACGCCCAGATATTTGGTTAAACATTATTCTGGGTGTGTCTCTGAGGCTGTTTCTAGGTGAAACTACATATTTCTGTTAGATAGGTGAAGCAGTTGGCCCTCCCATGTGTGTGGGCCTCATCTAATCTTGTGGAGGGCTTGAATAGAACAAAAAGGTGGGGAAAAGGAGAATTTTCTCTCTTTGTTTGACTGTCTTCAGCCTGGGACATTGGTATTTTCTTGCCTTCTGATTCTGACTCAGTCCAGAACTTGTAGTATTAAGGTCTCTAGTTCTCCAGGCTACTAACTGGACTTCCCAGCCTCCCTAAACACTTGACCCAAACCTTACAATAGTAGATAGATAGATAGATAGATAGATAGATAATAGATAATACTTAGATAGATGGATAGATGATAGATGAATAGATAGCTGGATAGACAGACAAATGATAGATGATAGATAAATAAATAGATGATAGGTAGATGATAGATGATATGATGATAGATAGATGATAGGTCATCTGTAGACATAGATACACTGAGACACAGACATGCAATAGGACATAGTATATCCTATTGGTTGTATTTCTCTGGAGAACCCTGATGTCTTATTTATTCCTGCTACTATAACAAAACACTTTAAAGAGGGTGATTTATAAATAATAGATACTTATTTCCCATACTTTTGGAGGCTGAGAAGTCCAAGATCAGAGCTCTAGCAGGTGCAGTGTCTGGTGAGTTCTGCTGACTTCTAAGATGCTACCCTGTTGCTGTGTCTTCATGTGGCAGAAGAGACAGAAGGGTCAGGGCTCTCTGCAGCCTCTTTTCATAAGAGCACTCCCATCATAAGGGAGCTGTACCCCCATGGCCTCATCACCTCCCACAGACCTCACTTCCTTCCTAGCACCACTACCTTGGCGATGAGTTTTCAACATAAAAATTTCAGAGGAACACATATTCCACCCACAGCACCTAACACAGGTAACTACTAAGTATCATGACAAATGCTAAAACCCCTGTAGGTAAAACTGTGGTGCCTGTGCATGAAAAGACAAATACAGAGATCCAGAAAGGGAGCGAGCAGCACGACACTAGTGACGTGAAGTGGTAGGGGTTGAAGCTCTAAGGAGGGCCCCTGTGGGTTTGTTGGCTTTAACGCAGAGTCCAGGCCCCTCTAGCTGTGAAATGCTGCAGCCTCATATGGTCCCAATGGTACACACTCACCACACAGAGGCATCTCCAAAGTCCCCTTTTAACCCTATTTTCTTTTCTTTCTTTTCTTTTTTTCTTTTTTTTTTTTTTTTTGAGACAGACTCTCAAACTGTTGCTCTGGGTAGAGTGCTGCTCACAGCTCACAGCAACCTCAAACTCTTAAGCAATTCTCTTGCCTCAGCATCCCAAGTAGCTGGGACTACAGGTGCCTGCCACACGCCCAGCTTTTTTTTGTTGTTGTTACAGTTGTCCCTGTTGTTTTACCAGGCCTGGGCTGGGTTTAAACCCACCAGCCTCAGAATGTGGACGGTACCCCAGCCACTGAGCTATGGAAGCTGTCTGTTTTAACCCTATTTTCAGTGACTTTAAGGACCTCTTGGCCAACCCTTCCCTCATACCCACCTGTTGGATGTATTTAAAATTATGTCTGTGTGGATCAAAGAGCTAGATGGTTATTTTTGTCCTTTTAAATGTGGTTTTGGTTTAACTGGCAGCGCTTGTCCCCAGCTGATCTTTGAAGCATCATGTGGCACAGCAGGGGTCAGTCCTCCAGACCCACCCTGCCCCGTTTTCACTTTATTTAAACATTCAATTGGGCTGAGAATATAGAAAGAAATTTAAGGTCATGAAACAAACTGAACAGAGTCAAAAAGATTCTAAAAGACCATATTTGACAATCCCTTTATTGTAAAACAATAAGGAAACAAGCGGGGCACGGTGGCATGCTACTCCAGAGGCCAAGGTGAGAGGATCACATAAGGCCAGGAGTTCAAGACCAGCCTGGGCAACAGAGCAGGGCCCTGCCTCTAAAAATCAAAGAAATAAGGAAATATATCTGTATTAGTGGCATGGTACTATAGCAGGGGGTAGTTTTAAATTTTGTTTGTCTTATCTGTCTTGCTTTACCTGTAGGCCAGATGTAAAAGTAATTTAAAATGTCAAGGGGAAAAAATTCCACCTATTTTAAGGAATAGGAAGGATGAAAAGAAAGTGAGAAGCAGCCCCTTCCCCTTTCCTCTGTTCCCCACCATTGTCAGCCCATCTTCTTCCACGCTAGGTAAGGGTCTTTCTTGCCTATGGCCTGGCTGGGCTGGAGGCACCCCAAGTGGAAACCAGACTACCCTGAAGTTCTGATTTGGCCCACATCAGGAATGTAACCCACCAGCAGGGCTGTGGCCTGTCTCCCTTGCCAGTAGGAAGAAACTCCCAAGTTTAGTTTCCAACTGAGCTGACTGTGCTGGGTGTGCAGTGGGCACCACCACCTACCCCATGGCCAGGTGTGAGCAGCCATCTCATCTAGGTGTGTGAATGTACTCTCTGTGATGGCTGCAGAACAAAACACATAAGGACACATTTCTCAGAAGTTTCCCTGTCCATAGTAACACGTGACTACAAATTAATCTCAGCACCTTCTCTTATCAGCACTGGGGGAGGTACGGTCGTCTCCCCACTTCCCATCTTTCACCAGTCATCTACTGTCCAGAACTGCTGTTCAGGTTCCCTGGGATGTGAGCCAAGAAGAGAATGTCTGGATTGCTCGTGGTACTTGGGGATGCTGGTCTGTGAAGCAGGCATCACATAAAAGTCGACATCCTGTCAGCAAATATAAGAGAAAACACATTGTACAAAAGGGCGTCCTTTGAATACTGACTCTCACAGCGTCTACAAGGCTATAGTTGGGGGATATCCTGAGAGAGGGATTTGTCCTAAGTACCCACGCTCACCTGGCTCTTGTGAAGTTTTTCTTGTTTTTTGAGGGCTGTTTCCATGTGGTAGTGCAGACCCTGGCTCGCTTGCTCTTTCTTTCTTTCATGATTCTAGATGTGTTTCTAGATGCAACACGCTAACTGTTGCATCTTGAATCTATAATTTACTTTTACAAGATTCAAATGATTTTTGCATTAAATCTCCATAATTCCTCAGGGAGTTGTTGTTAGGACCAAATGTGGATGAAGATAAGTTCCTGGCACTCTCAAGAACCAATGCAAGGACAGAGAAATAACCTGAGTGGGAAACAGTGGGAAACAAGAAAGAAGACAAGAGACAAAGGAGAGGATGGGGCTGGGAGGTCTGATGCAGCTGATGACCAGCCAGCACTGGCCTGTGGAAGCAGCTTTACTTTTAAAATTCAACAAAGTGAACTTTAACACTTTAGGGTAAGGATGACTCTAAGGAGGAAAAGCTGCATGCTTGCCAATAGTAAGGAAAGTACACAGGGCTACGTGACTTCTGGCAGGTGAAAAGAATGTTTGATGTTAGAGGAGGAGAAGCAGCTGGAAGGTCGTTCCCTGAATGACTCTCCAGGCTGTGGGGGCCCTGCCACCTCACAGCCCCTTCCCCACATGGCACTCTGCCCTGCTTGTGGTAAGTGCTTATGAATGTCCATGATTATTCCTTAGTCTGTATGGAGCTGGGCCATGAGGGAGCTGAGTGGCACACGTGTCCTTCTTTCTTGCTTGCCCTGCCATGCTGGGCCCAGTGAGTAGTGAGTCCGAGCCCTTGCAAAGGAAGCCGTCAAAGGAGGAGCCGTGAGCTTCCGAGTGAAACCAGGTGGAAGGGCAAGTCCTTCTCAGGAGCAAGAGGAAGAGGGGGTCTGAATGTAGCTTTACCACAAGACTCAGAACTTGTGTGATGGTGAGACAGAGCCATTTAACCCACTGGCGCTGGTCAGCCTGGACTTCAGCCTATCACAGCTGGCACCTGTGTGCACACCAGGGATAATGGGGTGCCACAACCAGAGAGTAGGGTGCCTCCCGGGTGCAGGGAAGACAACTGAACACCACAGGTGGCCCACTGGATATTAGCAAGGCCCTACTGACCAGCCCAGGTGCTGCCAACCAGGAGATAGCACCAGAAACCCCTCCCGACAGGGATAGAGACTTGCAGAAACCTCACCACTGCCTCCTACCAGCCCTTCCCCAAGGGTCAACCTGTGGAGCAGTCACTTCCACTTGGCATTCATGCCACAGGCCCACAGTCTGCATTTCTCCTTAACAGAAACATGGCACAGGCTGGGCATGGTGGCTCACACCTGTAATCTTAGCACTGTGGGAGGCCGAGGCAGGTGGAAGCTTGAGCTCACAAGTTCAAGACCAGCCGGAGCAAGAGTGAGACTTCATCTCTACTAAAAAAATAGAAAAAGTGAGGCAAGAAGATCACTTGAGCCCAGGAGTTGGAGGTTGCTGTGAGCTATGATGCCATGGCATTCTAACCAGGGTGACACCTTGAGACTGTCTAAAAAAAAAAAAAAAAAAAAGAAAGAAAGAAACATGTCATCCACATAGCCTCTGGGCTGGGAACAGGGAGGGAGCATGAATCCAGTAGAACCAATGCAGAAACAAAAGGGCTCCTTTTAGGAAGAAGGGACAAAAATAAACTTCTATCAAGACTTAGTTTCCACCAAAATGACCTAATGTCGACATAGACTCGTAACATCTTCTACCTGTTTTCCACCACTGCACAAGGAAAGCACAAAACTGAAAAGGGCCTTGCAGGGTATGAGATTTCAGGTTGCAGATCAAGGCCAGAGGATGCAGGGTATGAGATTTCAGGTTGCAGATCAAGGCCAGAGGATCCCTTGAGCTTAGGGGTTTGAGACCAGCCTGAGCAAGACCCATTTCTACTAAAAATAGAAAATCTAGCAGTGGGTGATGGTGGGTGCCTGCTGCCCCAACTACTCAGGGGGACTGAGGCAGAAGTCCTCCTTGAACCCAGGAGTTTGAGGTTGCTGTGAGCTGGGCTGACACCAGGGCATGCTACCTGGGGTGACAGAGTGAGACTCTGTGTCAAAAATAAATAAAAATTTTAAAAGATCATCAATCACGAGAGAATTGTCTTCTTAATACATTATCTTTAGGTAGAAGAACAGAGCTGTGCGTCTGGCCCCGTCCCCTCCCCTGCCCATCTCCTCCTTCCTCCCCAGGCACCGTCTACACAGGTGGCTGCTGCCCTCCGCACAAGCAGCAGGGACCGATATTTTGAACAGTCACCTCGTGTTTAGGATTCACATTAATTTCTGACCTGGTAAAATATTAGCATCAGGAGTAAATGGAAGTGTTTTGCAGATATTTAGAGACCCAAAGTCATCAATGTCTGTGTATCTTACCTGGGAATAAACATTTGATACTGAAATGGAAGCACAGTGATTCACTGGTTGCCACTTCTGCCTCCTGTGTACAGAACGCTTCTTGCTCTGTGCAGCATGAGTAGAGTGTGTTGCACCTATAATCTGTAATTCAGGGGATGCCTGGGAGGTATCAAATACAGACTGACTGATAACAGTACAGGAACCTATTCATCGTGTGAAAATATTAATCGTAACCTCAGCTGGGGGTGTAACTAACATTGTGATAACCTAATCTTTCTCCAACTAGGGGCGTACAGCATCTTAGGAGAGTTAGGGAGTATCTGAAGCCACCAGACAAATGTGACTCATCTTCCTAAATCTTCATTTTACTAAAGAGTATAAAGGAAATAAACCTTTTAACAGTAAGACAAACACTGAAATTATGGGGTAGAATAAAAGTTTGCACGTGAATTTTCGGAGAGAACAGATGTACAAATTTACCCTGACTCTGATGTCACGTCCCCAGGCCTCTGTGTCTGAGCTTATCCTTCTCAGCTGCGGGGAACTTGGAGTTCGTGAAGCACCTCCCTTATGAGACCATCAGATACAACAGCACTGTCGTTCTCTTTAATTTCAAGTAATAGGGGGGAAAGGTGAATTGAATAAGTGAACAAGTCTGTATTTTAAAATACCTGTGGGTTTAGCCCATTGAGCGATATATACAGAAATGAGAAAAATCTAAGGACTTTCCAAGTAAGTTCTTCACTGAACCTGTCTGAATCCATAGTGTAGGGTCTGCATTTAGCATCAGTTATGACTTCGCACAGGTGGGACGTTTCCTTCTCTGCTCACACTCTGAATAAAGTCAGTCTTGGCTATAAATGTGAGATGTAACTTCAAGCCAATACCACATAAAAATTATAAATGTCCTGTTTTCAAAGTCTTAATTTTTATAATTTATTACATTTAACACAATATGTATATTATGTATTTTATAATTCAGAGATGTCACAATACATAGTTCATGCATTCAGAGAGTGGGGGACACAGCAGACCACAGGCAGATTTATTGCCTGAGATGTTCTGAAAGTTTTGTATAATGACACAGGTTTCCTATGATCATACAGATAGTGGGCCCAGCACTGGGCCAGCTTTACCCCGGTCTGTCTTTGTCAGCACTTACGGGTCTCGGCCTTCCAGCAGCATTCACACACCAACAGACAGGAGCAATTAGCAAATCAGCAACCGTCCCCTTCGAGGGCCTGTGTTTGCTGAGTGTGTGTTCACAGTCACTGATTGTGAAGTTATATTTAAGAAATCAACAACTTAATGACAGTTGTTTTACTCTGAGCTCATGAGCTGAGAATAAAAGACTTTGCCTAGAGATACTTGAATTCCATACACACAAAACCCACAGCAAATAAGCAGACACTACGTGAGGAGTAGACTTCTCTATTGTTTATGAAGAGTTGCTTCAAAGTAGAAGGAAGTGTCTGACGCTTAGTGCCTGTGCCAAGTTGATGGGTTGCATTTGGAGTAAACTAATTGGAACATTCCGTCTTCACAGCCGGGTGGTGTGTGTGTGTGTGTTTGCACGTGCGCACGCACACTCACCTGCACAGAGATGTAGTTGCCATACACGGAACCTTAAAGCTAATATTCGCTGGTTTTACAGTCAGGGCTACGTACTTTAAGACATTTGGAGACGGTACTTGGAGGTCAACTATTGAGACATACCTCATCAGGATTTGGGTACACTTACTCAGACCATAAAACAAAATACTTGAAATGGGGACTACTCCAGAAAGCTGGGGATGACGGTCTCCTACCCCCAGATGTTCACAGTATCACTTCTTCATTCATTTCCACCTTTGTCAATCTGCCCATGTGATTTTTACCTTCTCCCTCTCATCTGCCTTGATTTCTCTAGGACAACGGCAATAAACATGCTGGTGTGGATTTGGAGGAGGAGAGAGCCCTTTGTGGGAAAAGTCCGTGGCGGTTAGTGCAGAGGGAGGGACAGAAAGACGCGTTAGATATCCTAAGTCACCAAGATCACTGTGAGGATCCACATTCCTACCCAGAAGTGGCAGTGAGGCCAGTCTGTTTCTAAAGATGACCCTGGAGGACTTTAAGGACCTGAATCTTCCACATGGGGGTGGGGGTGGGGAAACAGACGAAACTGGAAATTCCAGAGGACGTCCCTTCTGTCCTGAGCCCCTTACTCAGTGCTGCCTTGAAAAGAAGTTCTTAAAGGCGTGGTTGTACTTCTTGTTGAAAGCCGTGTAGATCAGGGGGTTAAAGAAAGAGTTGGAGTAGCCGAGCCAAAGGAAAATACTTTTCCAGATGGCGGGGACGTCCCAGGACCACAGGGGACTGATGAGCTCCGTGATGAAGAAGGGGGTCCAGCAGAGCACAAACACCCCAATGAGGATGCCCACCATGACCGCGGCTCTCTGCTCCTTCTGTTCCCGCCACACGTCCCCATCTGTCTGGAAGGTGACAGTGGCAGGGCGGACAGTGAACAACATCTGAGGCTGCTGAGCAGGTTTCGTCACCTGTGAAGGGGAAGCAGGAGCTTTATGAGAGCTGCCTCTCACCCCTGGCAGGTGTGGGCCCGGGCACAGAGGAAAGTCCTTGATGTTTAGGGGTGGGAACCTGACGGCCTATGGCCCCCTACCCTCGGATATGGAAACAGGGTGATGGAGCTGGGGGCTTTGCTCACGTCCTGGAAATGGAGGGAATAGATGTGATGAAATAGACGTGATGAGGATGGTTCCCCTCTGCTGCCCTTCAACGGAGGGAACGGCAGCGGCAGAAGATGGCATGTTCTGATGACTCAGCGGCAGGGCACTAGTCCTTGCCCATCCCTTCTCCTCGATCCACACTCTCCAACATCCTTCCAGCTTTCTGGGTTCATGTCCCCTCTAAAATGTTAAAGCTTGCTAGAACTTTTCTTCTGGTGTAAGGTTTCCACTGCTGTGCTTCCTCCCATACTCCACCGTCTGAGACAGTACACTGGCCAGCCCCTTCCTCTCGCTAAGAGTACCCTGTGTGTCTTCTGCCCGCATTTATGGAAAACAGACTCCAAACTCTGAGACTCTGTCTCACCTGGTGCTCCCAAGTCCTCCACAGGCCGTGCTCTGCAGCGCAGGGCTCACCAGCACATCTGGAATGGAACTTTCACCAAACGAAGCCTTTCCTCCATCCTGGCCCTATTTTTAACTCTTAGGAGCTTTGAAATAATGTGTGTCTGAGGATGAGGTAGCCTAAATATGAAGAAATCACAATGGCTGGATTTACCAAGTTAGCAAATGTACTGATTCAATCAAAATGTGGGACAATTTCTGAGCCAATCAGCCAATTTCTGGTAGGTGACAATGACCGCACTGACATTTAATAGTATTCTTCCCTAACTCCAGCATACTGGGGCTCTGGGACATTTTAAAAGGGGTATTGTTTATTTATTTATTCACTTATTATTTTTTGTTGCATCAGAGTCTCATTCTGTCACCCTGGGTAGAGTGTCATGGTGTCGTGACTCATAGCAACCTGGGCTCCAACAATCCTTTTGCCTCAGCCTCCAAGTAGCTGGGACTCTAAGTGTATGCAAAACACCTGCCTAGTTTTTCTATTTTTAGTAGAGACTGGGTCTCACTCTTAAGCTGGTCTTGAATGCCTAAGCTCAAGTGTTCCATCTGCCTCAGCCTCCCAGAGTGCTAGGATTACAGGTGTGACCCACCATGTCATGACTTAAAAGGGGAATTACACAGCTTGTTCCAAATAGGATACAATATTTTAGGCAATGGACTAAGTTTGAAGATCTATCTGGTTAATCTAATCCACTTAAGTTCTTGGTTACGTCTCTAAGCGGGAGTAAAAAAAAAAATGACCCACCATCTACAAAAACAGATGGTATGAGAACACTATGGTTAAAGTAATGTCCATGATGTATAAATTACCAACTTTGCATGACAGCTCTGCTGTCATTTACTTGAAAAACAGTAAAAATCTAGCATTGTACAATTGAAAAGATAATCAGTATTGAAGCAAATAGTCCATAGTACCACAACCCTGAAAAACACATATGAAATAAACAGTGAAAACCCCTCCTCACGTACCCCACTCTCACTGCCAGATGGAACCTGATTGATGTTTCTGATCTATTAATGCGCATCTGTGAATGCTCTTCAGAGAATTCAAACAATATTTAGCTTAACTTTTCAGCATAAAGGAAAGCTACCAATGTCCTTAATAGAGCTCAACCTGAAAATAATGTCTTGGAAACCACTTTCCCATCATCCCCAAGTGGCAAGGGGAAAAGAATTCTGGCCAGACTCTTCAACCGTCGGGAAATTATCCTTCATCTTGGCATTTTTTTCTTGGGTGACCCTGAGGACATGGGAGACACTGGGGATTCTGGCCACACCAGGGACCCTGGGGGTGCTGGTCACCTTGGCTATGGTGAAGCTGGTGATGCTATTGACATGTAAGGCTCACTTTGATGCAGGAATTTTTTATAGTTGAGTCATAGAATTCCAAGTTTGTCAGAAAAGCACATATTTCTTGTACCTTGTGAAACGTTGATCATTTATGAGC
This sequence comes from Galago senegalensis, assembly GCA_963575145.1. Lineage (NCBI taxonomy): Eukaryota > Metazoa > Chordata > Mammalia > Primates > Galagidae > Galago > Galago senegalensis. The sequence goes on along the minus strand of CAUYTI010050564.1, from coordinate 13,181 downwards.
CATTTTCTGGTTCTGCATTCAGAGCCAATTCACTTGCCAGAAGGAAGAGTGGTGTGAAGTGGAGCTTCTGGGACAGCAGAGGCTCCCGCTGTTAGGAGGACCATGGTTTTCATGGAGGTTCTGGTGTCTAATGCCCTCAAATGCTAGATTTGTGTGCTCGCCCTGCAGTTTTCTGACTTATAGACTCCACGGCTCTTTGCTGTCTGCTAATCAATGATTGCAATAAAGTACTTGAGTCTGGGAAATAGTGACTATTAATTATCATAAACACTCAAAATGGTCATTAGTAGAAAAAAGGGAATAGGGTTAAAAAAAAAGTAAACACTCAAGCCAGTTAGATTTTTTCCTAATAATCTCTGAAATGCATATTTCACAATTTAAGATTCATATATACAAGTATTTCTAAGTGAACATTCACCCTCATCTCTCCCTATAAACAAGTTCTCCGGGGAAAGCCACCTCTTTGTCAGACCTTTCACTCTTCCAAAATGATTATGTGCTAAATAATTACTGACCGGTCAAACGTAAATCTGATGTGTTCTTATATTTTCCCCCAAGTGTTCCACTTGGCCCCCACCCCACCCCCGTCAGTATCACAGATGATCAGTAGGTTATTATCAACAGTGGGTGTTGAAGTTAAGGGATGAAAATTCCTACCCTGACAGCATGGGTTCAGGTTACTCACAGGTTCTAACACACTATGGTCAGAATGGGAGACAGGTCACCAGGGCCTGATGGGGCAGTCAGGACGTTCAAGCTAGTAATGGCCTTATCCATCAGGGAAGGCTCCACAAGTGTAGGAACCAAATATTCCCAGAAACTTAGGAAAAGTTTCTAAAAGTCTGCTAATTCTGTAGCTATAATAATAAGGAGCCAAGTTACTTGTTTAAACCTCTTCACAGTCAGTTGATCAAGGGCAATGCCGTTCCATGAATAAACATTTGCAAACCGACAAAAAACCGAATCAGTGCCAACCCTCACTTGTGAAAGTCAGCCAGTGAGGGTCAGACTCAGCCCAGTCAACATGCCTCTGAGCAGCACCAGTCAGTGGCAGGCCCACCTGGGTAAAGCCCAGGCACTGAGGAAGTCAGCTCACTCTCCTCTGGCTGTCCTCCAGTCCCTGAACTCTACGATGCCTGCCTCCTTCAAGGAGCCACATTCTGCTCTGCTCAGGAGACTGTGCCTGGCAAGCGTAACTTTCTAAGTCATGAATCCAACTTTGTCTTTTTCTCTCAGTTCCGTAGGCTCACTAAAATCATTCAGAAGACCTACTATGGGATCCTCGGACAGGAGGAGCATTCACTAGACCCCAAACTCTAGTTGCCCTTTGGATGTGCAGCCAAGGGCATCGGTGTTGGCAATGAGGTGAGCTCTGACTATTTCTCCTGGCTTCTTATTGCTCAAGGCATTGTGTTGTCCTAGGATTGGTAACCTAGCATGTCCTTGCATGAGGTCATTAGGCTGAGGTATTTGTACCAAGTAACTAGATCTTTCACTGAGAGGCCTACCATTAGATAATTGACTTACAGCTTTGCATAAGGCTTTAGGCCTGTGGTCTTAGAGGTGTAGCACTTGAGAAATAGTACTATGCCATTAAACTACTTATTCTGTGTTGCTTGCTTTGTTTTTGCTACTGTTTGTCTCTATGTATGTCTCATTGCGTAGGTTTCTGTTTTATCTGGAATTTTTCTGTTGACTATAAAGACGATTATTCTATAAGGCATAGGCTTGATAAGTTTCCAGTCCAATCTAAGCCTGACCTGAGAGCTTAGGCTGGACCATGAGACCAGTGACCAATTTATGAAAAAGCAATTGGCCGACCTTTGCTTTGGGTCCCATACAAAACTTTCATGAGGGCACTCCTGACTTTCAGTTTGTGAAAGTATGTCATTTTGTTTCGTTTGTATACCAGCTTAGTGATTGCTGAGTTGGAGATTGTATGGCCCCTTCCCAGGCTCTGATCTGGGATGCTAAGACACAATTCACAAGCACAAACCTTCTTGTGTGTCCTGGTTCCTCTCTGTCAAAGTCTCAATCTTCTCCTTAAAGAAGGTCTATTTCCTATTTTAAAATGCATTATAATCCTGGGCGGCACCCATAGCTCAGTGGGTAGGGCACTGGCCACATAAACTGAGACTGGCAGATTCGAACCCAGCACAGGTCAGCTAAAACAACAATAACTGCAACAACAACAAAATCGCCAGGCGCCTATTGTCCCAGCTCTTTGGGAGGCTGAGGCAAGAGACTTCACTTAAGCCCAAGAGTTTGAGATTGCTGTGAGCCGTGATGCCACTGCACTCTACCCAGGGTAACATAGTGAGACTCTGTCTCAAAAAAATAAAATAAAATAAATAAAATGCATTATAATCTGAATTCTTGCACTTTTCTTCATAAATGCCATTCTTTTGCCTAATGAAAAGCTTCTGGCAAATCAAAATCGATAAATTAACCTATTTCAGAGAGGTTCTAGAAAAATTAGGAGATGAACTTCAAACAGTTAAAAGTCAGCTGCTTTAACTGGTATTTTGAGGTCTTAAAATAAGATTCCAACTCTAAGACAACTCTCCAAGACTTTGTAACCTTCTCCAACCTTCTTTCCTTGCATATTTCTCTCTTGTATACTTCTGTTCAGCTTTATCTAAAAATCCTACATGAACTGCCCTTATTTCAGTGTTTTCTTGGGAAAAATACAATCACATGACAAAATTTTTAGGCAAAAGTTAGATTTAGGGCGGCACCTGTGGCTCAAGGAGTAGGGCGCCGGCCCCATATGCCATAGGTGGTGGGTTCAAACCCAGCCCTGGCCAAAACCTGCAAAAAAAAAAAAAAAAAGTTAGATTTATAAAATTTAAATTGAAACCCAAATTTAGAACTAAGGTAAAAGTCATAATGAAGAATTTTTCTAAACTCCAGGGAGGAAAACAAAAATGTTGTTATAGAATTTAGAATATTTTTAGGAAATCAAACAAAATTCTTATTGTCTTGGACTACACATCTGTACCAACTAATTAAATTAACTGAAATCAGACCAGGCGTGGTGGCTCATGCCTGTAATCCTAGCACTCAGGGAGGCCAAAGCTCACAAGTTTGAGACCAGCTTGAGCCAGAGCAAGACTCTATCTCTAAAAATAGCCAGGCAATGTGGCGGGCACCTATAGTCCCAGCTACTAGGGAGGCTGAGGCAAAAGGATCCCTTGAGCCCAAGAGTTTGTGGTTGCTGTGAGCTGTGGTGCCACAGCACTCTACTGGGTTTGACAAACTGAGACTCCATCTCAAAAAATAGTAATAAAATAAAATAAATTAACTGAAATCCCCTCATGTGGGAAAAAAATATTTAAAAGAAGAAGGATAGAAAAGGGATGAATTATGTAACCATGCTATGAAAATTTAAATATAAAAATAGAAAACACATAAGGTGATTTCAGAAGCTTTTAAGGAAAGGTTAAATAAAGGTTCAAAACTGTAAACTAAATAAAGATAGAAAATAGACTTCAGAAAACTTGCAAGCAATATTCTGGTATAAACTCGACAGCTAAACTATAGTTTTATTCTGTCTTTTTATAAGTGGGCTTAAACCTGAATTAAGAACTTTAACAAGAAAAAAATAAACTAAAATGTGAAATTGCCAATTCAGAAACTATCTAGGCTCGGCGCCTGTGGCTCAAGTGGCTCAGGTGCCAGCCACATACCCCTAAGGTGGCAGGTTCGAATCCAGCCCGGGCCCGCCAAAACAACAATGACAGCTGCAACCAAAAAATAGCTGGGCATTGTGATGGGCACCTGTGGTCCCAGCTACTTGGGAGGCTGAGGCAGGAGACTCGCTTAAGCCCAGGAGTCGGAGGTTGCTGTGAGCTCTGATGCCATGGCATTCTACCCAGGGTGACAGCTTGATGCCCTGACTCAAAAAAAAAAAAAAAAAAAGAAAGAAAGAAAGAAAGAAAATATCTAATAAGGGGCAAGATATTTCCATATAGACTTAAAAAGTGGAAGCTGAAAATCACTATGAGAAATGGTTCTCTGGGTGAAACATCCTTGAAGGCCTCTGATCTCAGGGACTTAGGAGCCTACCGAGGTCAGGATTCCCTACACCTGAACCTGGGTAACAAAGGTGAAACAGTCTATATTTAAGCTAGAATAAAAAGGATCACAGTTACCTAAGAAAGACTCAGGGAACCTCTGGTACATGCTTTCTTGATCAGAGCTGGGAAATCCGGGTGATCACTTGGGATGCCACTCCGTCCATTCTCACAATATTTCTGGTTATGCTTGTTAGTCTCATAGCTGTCTGAGGCCTACCGTCCGGAACTTCACAGGCACGCACAACACTTCCTGACAGATGACTCAACAAATGATTCCAAGAACAGGATAACATCAAGTTGGTTAATGTACAATCAGAACATCAGATGTGTACAGACAAAACTTGGGGTTTGAGGAAAGAAACAACAGCATTGGTGAAGAGGTGGATGATTCTTGAGGTCTCTCCTGAAGGTCTGGCTGGATTGGGACCAAGAATAGAGGACCAAAACCTACATGTTCCCACAGACCTAGGGAAAGACCTGGGTGTTCCTTAGTGCAGAGCCAGTTGTAAACTTATTTATCGTATCCATCAAGGAGAATTGATCTCAATGAAGATGATCTTAAAAGCCAACCTATGGGAGTCTCCTTCTCACCTTTGAAATTCAGGCCACTAGGGTAAACTTCTGCAGCCAACCCCACTGGAGTAACAGCCAGTCGACATCAGCGGCTCATATAGATGATGTCATCCACTCACACCTCTGTAGTCTGCCAATCCCTGAAGTCCTGAGTGCCATTTCACAATAGCTTTCTGCCCTGCTCAGAGAAATTGTCCCTGAAAGCACATCTGTCCCACTGTAGTAAGCAACACATTTCTCTTCAGCCTGTTATTGCAAGTCCTCAGTAGTGGCTGCATCACCTTTTGACAAGGACAAGGCTTATCTGTCTCTTGTTCCCGTTGTCATCTCAGTGGCTGTCATAGGTTAGGGTTTGCATGTGTTTGAATAAAACTCAGCAGACAAAGAAACAAGAAGTGTTGTGGTTTCCCTGGGTAACACAACTAGCTGGTGGTGGAACTGTATTTAGAAACTCTGACACCCACTACCACAGAGAAATAGTTTGTGATTAACCCTTCAACGTGCGAGCAGAGGCAGCCTCATACTATAGGTAGAGTCCTGGATCATTTAAGGTCTTGCAAAGCCAAGGGATCCATTTTTAAAGTGATCTGGGAAAGAGAGTGTATATGTGTGTGCATATATGTGTGTGTGTGCTCTCACACATATATACACACATGCACACATACAAATGTGCACACAAATGCACACACATACACACACACTGCCTTATTCCCTCTTTCTCTCTCTCCCTTTATATCCTTTATATATGTGACAGCACAAAGATGTCCTAATGCTTTGCTTCTGCTATCTCGAAAGCAGAGAAATGAGAGAGCCCTTTATCCTTTTATGATATACCTGAGATAGAATTATAATTGCTTCCCCCTTTTAAAGCTGTATTTGATATCGATGGTAAACCATGTTTTCCTGGGAAGCATCATGGTAGGAGAGGACTAATGTACAGTGCAGCCTCGATGGTGGCCAGTCCTCTTGCTCCTGACCTGGAATTGGTTGGGTGCTTGCACTCAGGGAACATGGCTCTAGGCAGTTTGGTGGAAGTGCCCATGTTCTTTTCCATCAGTACTCCTTGTTCAGTTTAGAGATCTAATAGATCAGAGCTTCCCGAATGCAGTACTGTTGACATTGTGGTCTGAACAGTCACTTGCTGTGAGGGAAGGGCTGTGTGCTGTACGATGCTTGCCAGCATTCCTGACCTGTGCACACAGAGGCCGTCAGCACCCTCTTCCCCTGACTTGGGCATCAGAAATGTCTCCAGACATTCCAAATGTTTCCTGGGGGACAATATCACCCTGGCAACTGCTATTTTAGATAAAAAACACGTAGCCCCTGACTCCTTTTCTCTTTCTTCTAAACAAGGCCCTCCCCACTTCTTTTTTAGCTATATCTCCGGTCCCTCTGAGCTTGACTGGCCTGGTGAAAATTAGCTACAGACTTCAGAAAACACATGCAGAGCCCATGGCACGTGTCCATCTCCCTCACTGGACCAAACTTTTCACTGGCAAAAACAAGGCCGTTACCATCCTTCCACCAAGCCCATAGTACGTACTCAGCAAGTGTAATGATCTTACTTTGTTGTCTAGGAGAAAGAACAGAAAATAGGAATTGTGTACATTTATTTCTGCTTTAACTTCATATGTGAATTAAGTTCAAGTGATTACCTTCGGCAATGGAGAGGGGAGCTGTTCAACTTATATAGCATTTTCAACTTACATGTAGTTTCAGAATCTCCAGTCATTGGGGTCAGATTATTAAGAGTTAACACAAAGGGGGGGGGGCGTATGGGTGGGGCAAGGATGAGGAGGAAAGCCCTGATTGCTGCCCTCTAGTGGTTGTCAAGCAGTAAATACCACTTGTAGAGAGCTGGTTTTTAATTTCCTCCTCTAACTTTAATATCTTCAGGAAGATAGACCAGTGGTCCTTGGTTGCACACAGCCTGTTGGGGCTGTGGGAGAAATACCCGGAATAAACACCACAAGGCGATGCAGGCAGATGACAAACGCCCTGCAGGGACTAGTGGAAGCAACATTTTCAGTCTTACATTAGGAGGGAGGTGGGGCAGAATGCTAGTAACCTAGATGATGATACCACATTTTGCAAAATCAGTTGCTATTTTGCAAAGAAAAAACTGGGCTGGGCTGAAACACTGAGCTGCTTAGCCTGGTGCATGGCAGTCTTCCTGTCCAATCTCACTTCCACCCCTTCCACCTGGAACACCTCCGCTGGACGTACAGAAAGCTGCAGGCTTTTCCAGTGTACTGTTCAGTGTGCCCCAGAGACCAGCTTATGCAGATGTTCTAAAGGGTGCTATAAATTCATAGAATTCCAGGACCAAAGGGGACTCTGGAGAATTAAGTAATCCGAACCCCTGAGTCTGCAAATAAAGGACCCGTCAGAAATGGCAAATGGAAAACAGACACAAAGAGCAATGCCAACGACCTGCCTGGCTTTGTGTGGGGCAGCACGTCAGGGCAGCACCAGTCTCAGACACTCTTTCCCTCTCCCAGTCCATTCCACCCCAAACCAAAGAGCTCCACTTTCTACAACAGGTGGGCAGCACCCCGGGGATGATGTTTGTCCAAATATGAGTGCCGTGTTTTTAAGGCCCAGGGTCACACCCACCTCCACAGCCTCGCGGACAGGTAAGACACTGTTGGTCTTCCTGGAGCCCAGGCGGAACTTGGCGGCCCTGTAGATCTTCCAGTACACGAAGAGGACCACGCAGAGCGGCAGGTAGAAGGCACCCACGGTGGAAAACACGGTGTAGGAGGGCTCACGGCTGACCTGGCACTCCTCGCGCTCCTCAGAGTAAGTCTCCCCCCAGCCAAACAACAGCGGCGCCAGAGAGATGACAGCAGAGAGCGCCCAGGTGAGCAGGATCATCACGTTGGAGACATGCTTGCGGGTGCGGAGCGTGTATTCGAGGTGGTGGGTGATCGACCAGTAGCGGTCCAGCGCGATGGCCGTCACGTTCCAGATGCTGGCGGTGCAGCAGAGCACGTCACACGTGATCCACAGCTGGCAGAGCCGCCGGCCCAGCTGCCAGCGGCGCCGGGACATCTCGTGCACTAGGCTGAGTGGCATGACCAGCGCGGCCACCAGCACGTCCGAGACGGCCATGGACGCCACCAGGTTGTGCGGCACACGGTGGAAGGTGCGTACGCGGAGAATGGTTGCCAGTATGAGCAGGTTCCAGGCGAACGTTGCCACCACCAGGAAACCTAATAAGGTCAGAACAAGCACCCCGAAGATAGAGCGCAGGGGTGGTCTGGCACGCAGGTCGCCTGTGCTCGTGCCAAGGCTGTGGTTGGTCTCCAAAGGGGAGGGGGTGAACAGGGAAAGGAAGGTTAGGTTCGCAGGCAAATCCATCTCTGGTCAGGAGACAGGCCCAGGGCGTTCAGGAGCCTTAAATTAATTGCTGCACCCAGCGCCAATCCGGATGTTTGCAGCCTCTGGCCAGTGTTGCGTTTCTGGGAAATGCCTGTGAATTCTGCCCCAACCTCCTGAACATCTGTGGCCGAGAAGAAGGCGCTGGGCTGGAGCGCCGCAGGTCCGAAGCCCTCAGAGGCCAATGTCGCAGCCTGGGCCCCTCACCGCGGCGGAAACGGCTGTCTGGTCACCGGAGTGGGGCATCTCCCAGGATAGAGATGCTGGCGGCCGGGCGTGTGGGTGCCGGGAGAGGGGCTGGTGCGTCGTCATACAGCTGCCTCGGAGCTCACCTCCTTGCCCCTCCCTCCAGACTGCCGACCACGCAGAGGAAGCCAGTTTTTCCAGGACTCCTGTGCTCGGTCTAGGTGTCCCCCCAGCCTGTGCGAGGCAGTGGCCCCAGAGCGCCGGCTGCGCGCCCGCCCAGCACTGCCTGGTGCAAGTGGGAACCAGCGCCGCGGCGTAAGACGTCAGGCGGTGGGAAAGGCGCTCCCCGCCCCCGCCGCAGCCCTGGAGCTGTCCACCGTGCTGCCGCCGCGTTCCCCCTGCCCGGAGTGCGGTCCTGAAGCCGGTGCTGCTGTCTACTTGCCCCACCTCGCCGGGCCGGGCCTCGCCTAACCCGAGCTTAGCGCTGGCCATGGTTCTGCCGCTGCTGCCTGAAACTGACTGCTCATGTGTGAACAAGTTGACTTCCCTTGAAATACTCCGTTAGCCTCTCGCACACGCGTCTTTCAGGTGCTCTGCCGTCTTGGAATGGCATCTCGGCTTCTCTGGGTGCTTGCCTCTCATATCAGTGCTCGGGTCCGGGGCCTAAGGGGGCTTCACCGGCTGCACCTCTCAGGAAGACTTCAGAGCTCGAGGGCTGGGTCCTTGCGCAGCGGCTGCACGCTTCTGCGCATGCGCGTGCACTACACGGAGCGCGGAGAAGTTCAGCTAAGTTTGATGCAACTTATCTGATGTGTGGTCTTGAGCCACGCGTTAAATACACAAATCTAACAAAAGCTGACCAGCAAAAAAGTGTCCGTGCGTATTTTTGGTGACATCGGAGCCACCAATCCACCTGACTTGGTTTCCTAGAGTGCCAGGATTACAGGCGTGAGCCACTGTGCCCGGCCTTTTTTTTTTTTTTTTTTTGAGACCATCTCACTTTGTCACCCTGGGCAGAGTGCCGTGGCATCACAGCTCACAGGAACCCTCCAACTCCTGGGCTTAGGTGATTCTCTTGCCTCAGACTCCCGAGTAGCTGGGACTATAGGTGCCAGTCACAATGCTCGGCTACTTTTAGAAGCAAGTTCCCAGTCTGGCTCAGGTTGGTCTTCAACTCGTAACTTCAAGTAATCTGCCTGCCTCAGCCTCCTAGAGTGCTGGGATTACACGTGTGAGTCACCACGCCTTGCCACAGGTAGCTTTTTAAAAAGTGGATATAAGTATTGTGCATTTACACGTAAATTTGTACAGAAGCTTTTTGAAAATGAGAATTCCTATCAGAAAGAGGAATCAATGTAGTTCAGGCTCGGAACACACAGTGGCAAGCATTTATGTTCTTACTGCATGAGAAAAGAGGGCTCTGTCAGCCTTCCTCTCACTGTCAGAAAATAGTCTCAAAGACCCTGGATTATATAAGTCAATGGTTTTCAAAGTGTTGTCCATGAACCTCTAGGAGTCCCCCGACCCCTTTCAGTGAGTCTGCAAGGTCACCATAATATTAGACTATTATTTGCCTCCTTCACTATGCTGATCCCTCTACTGATGGCCTCAAAGTGATGAGTGACCCTCAGACACCTGAGTATAAAGCCCACAGTGGCCGAGCCTGTGATGTAACCATCCGGGATTCGTCAGTGCCACATGCTCACAGGGAGAGAAGAGATGGCCAGCTTCACTTAAGAATGATTTTAAGGAAGCAGTCGAGTTATTAGTTATATTAAATCTTGACCTTTGAATATACATCTTTTTAACCATCTATGCAGCCAATTAGAAGATATCAAACATGGGTTGGTGCCTGTAGCACAGTGGTTACAGTGCCAGCCACATGCACCAGGGCTGGCGGGTTTGAACCCGGCCCAGGTCAGCTAAACAATAATGACAACTGCAACCAAAAAATAGCTGAGCATTGTGGCGGGTGCCTATAGTCCCAGCTGCTTGGGAGGCTGAGGCAAGAGAATCGCTTAAGCCCAAGAGTTTGAGGTTGCTGTGAGCTGTGACCCCATGGCACTCTACCCAGGGCTGCAGCTTGAGACTCTGTCTCAAAAAAAAAAAAAAAACAACTATCATTATTCAGTTTCAGGTATTGGGGGAGTATTTGTAAATTGTGCATGAGGCAAGCCTTCACACCAAGGGAAACAGCTGACAGCATTTGTTCCCCACAACAAGATTTGAGCTTTCAAATGAAAACTAGAATTTAGAAGAAACTTATATTTACCACTGTGAACTCGATAGCTTCCCGATACTTAAAAGACCTTTCTGATAAGATGAGAAGTGACCTTAACAAAGGAGTTTCTTGCCACTGTATTATGAAACGAGTCAGCATCATGAAGATATGGCTAATGCAGTGAACCAATATTATCCCACTGACCAGTGAACGATACTGCAGATCAATGGATTTCAATCTAATGGGGTGCAAAAAGTATATAATATGATTTCAGATTCCATGTTGCAACAAACCTTTACAAAACTACCACTTTGTGGGCAGCATCTGTGGCTCAGTGGGTAGGGTGCCAGCTCCATATACCAAGGGTGGCTGGTTTGAACCTGGCCCCAGCCAATCTGCAATTAAAAAAAAATAGCCAGGCATTGTGGCAGGCGCCTGTAGTCCCAGCTACTTGGGAGGCTGAGGCAAGAGAATCATCTAAGCCCTGGGCTTGGAAGTTGCTGTGAGCTGTGACACTGATACCAGACAAAGTGGCACCCCCGCCAGCTCAGCTGTGCGGGTCTGGGGGACCTGCTGCCTCCATCTTGGCTGCAGCCAGCAGAGGAACCGGCAGGCTAGAACAAGCGGAGGGAGCTTTCCTCTCCCACGGGAGGCTCCAGTAGCAAAAGAGACCTAACCCAGCAGGCGAAAACACTGGCAATCATCCAGTGCATCCCTAATTGGTCCATTTTCAATTCTGCTCCTGATTGGTCTATTTCAGGAGAAAATAGACCAATCAGCTCAGCTTTCAGCTCTTTGGACAACTGCCCCTATATAAACCCCTGAGTAGAGAGCCTAGGGGCAGATCACTGCAGACCTTTGAGGAAGAGAGCAGGAGATCAAAGACCTCAGTGGCCACAGACCATCAAGGGAGAAAGAGAAGAGGAAGAACTGTAACACTTGGATCCTGCTCTGTAAGGAAGTTTGGCTCTTCGTAAGAGCTATAACACTTATATCCTGCCCTGCAAGGAGGTTTGGCTCTTTGTAAGAGCTGTGACACTTTAAAAACTATCTTATCCTGCTCTGCAAGGTCTGGCTTTTTGTAAGAGCTGTAATAATACCTCTGTAAATAAAACCTAACTTACTGTCCATCCTGTGGTCTGTCGATTCATTCATCGAATCCTCGAGACCCAGAGCCTGGAAATCCAATATCAAACGTCCGGTATCAATGCCACAGCACTCTCTGGAGGGCAATAAAGCGAGACTCGGACTCTGTCTCTAAAAAACAAACAAACAAACAAAAAAAAACCCTACCACTTATATGAAAAGAATATTAAAATGCTCCTCCATTTTTCAGTTATATTTGTGTGTGGCTGGATTTTCTTCACAAACTTAAACCAAAATAATATATCACAACAGATGAAGTGTAGAGACATATGATATTCCAGCCTGAAGAGACTTGCAAAAGTGCAAAAATTAGCCCTGGCCATCCTGTCATCTGCACTGCTAAGCCATCACCTGCCCTGGGTCACAGCTCAGCTACAAGACCAGCTAAGGGGATCCCAGGAAGGCTGAGTGTGGGTCCCAGGTGGGCCAGCCTGATGCGCTAGTGCAAGTAGAAAGAAGATTGCTGCCATTGCGGCCCTGCTCTGATGTAGACTTGACTCAGAGGTCAGGGGAGGTTTTCCCAACAGGAAAGGCCCCTGAGCAGTGGCAGAAGGCCTGAAAGGTGGGCGACCAGGAAATAGGAGACCTGTAGAAGAGGCGTGGGGAGGAGCCGGACAGAGAGACCATAAAGTGTGAAGCTCCTTCTGTCCCTGCAGCACCTGCCAGAGAGTGTCTGCTGCAGGCTAGGACATGGGTGACAGGTGGCTCTGCTTCACTTCTCTGGGGACCCATCTCCTCCATGGACCTCCCAGAAAAACTGCACACAGCCCTCTTCCTCCGAGCCTGGTTCCCTGGAACAGTCCAGGACAGCAGCACTTCACACCAAGCTGTGTGCGAGGACAGGAAGCTGTTAGTAAAAGCTGGGCCCTCACCTGCTATGAACATGGCTCAGGTGCTTGGCAAGTGCTCAGATGACTGTGAAATGCATAATCCTGGGAGAGCTAATCTGCGGAAGAAGAAAATTCAAGATGCCGCCCTATGTCTTGACACACCATGACGTGCTGTCAACAAAGGACCTCACACACAACAGTGGTCTCGCAAGACCAAGACGGAGCTGGAAGATTTGTCTCGCCAACAATGCAGCAGACACATTCCTCGTGAATCTGTGGTGATGCTGGTGTGAACAGTGACACTGGGAGTGTGTAACCCAGACAGCCTGTGTGGGCGGTGGGCTATCCCACTGAGGCTCGGGTAAGCACTCAGCCTGTGTGGGCGGTGGGCTATCCCACCGGGGCTCCCGTAAGCACTCAGCCTGTGTGGGCGGTGGGCTATCCCACCGGGGCTCCCGTAAGCACTCAGCCTGTGTGGGCGGTGGGCTATCCCACTGGGGCTTGTGTAAGCACTCAGCCTGTGTGGGCGGTGGGCTATCCCACTGGGGCTCGCGTAAGCACTCAGCCTGTGTGGGCGGTGGGCTATCCCACCGGGGCTCCCGTAAGCACTCAGCCTGTGTGGGCGGTGGGCTATCCCACCGGGGCTTGCGTAAGCACTCAGCCTGTGTGGGCGGTGGGCTATCCCACCGGGGCTCGCGTAAGCACTCAGCCTGTGTGGGTGGTGGGCTATCCCACCGAGGCTCGGGTAAGCACTCAGCCTGTGTG
>CAUYTI010050563.1:0-20018 GCA_963575145.1 Galago senegalensis | reverse complement strand
AAAATGGCCAGGCGTTGTGGCAGGCGCCAGTAGTCCCAGCTACTTGGGAGGCTAAGGCAGGAGACTCTCTTGAGCCCAGGCATTGGAGGTTGCTGTGAGCGTGATGCCATGGCACTCTACCCAGGGAGATAGCTTGAGGCTACGTCTCAAAAAAAAAAAAAAAAAAGACAAACTCAGAGAAAATCAAGTAAACGAGGATCAAAATAAAGAGTTTTTGTTTCAAACTTGAAAGTTGCAGCTGGTACCTGAATGTAGTTACTCTGAATTTTATCGTTTTATTATTTTTTTATTTTTATTTATTTATTTATTTTGAGGCAAGGTCTCACTCTGGCTCAGGCTGGTCTCTGAACTCCTGAGCTCAAGCAATCCACCCACTTTGGTCTCCCAGAGCTCTGGGATTACAGGCATGAGCCACTGTGCCCGGCCTTACTCTCAATTGTAGAGAACGTCACGTGCTGCTGAATTCTCAGTGGTCTCTCATGATCCTTAGTGGTTCTTGGAGGTTTATCATGAACATGCTTGCTAATTACCTGAAAATAATGACACACAGCTGACATGTAGGCAGCACCCTCCCTGGGTCCAGCACATTCCCCAGAACTTTATACCTTTTAACTCTTTCAGGACTCATAGCAATTCTAGGACTGTTCTCATTTTCAAAGGGACATAGGGCACTGAGCTCATTGAGGTGCAGTCAGCAAATAGGGAAGCCAGGCTGTGAGCACAGGCGGAGTGGCCTGTGTGGGTCCTCACTCACAGCCCCTGGACCATCGGGCTGCAGAGGTTGAGAGACAGGACCCAGCAGGTGCCACACAGCCAGGTCTCAGCCCAGCTGCAGCTATCTAGGTCTGTCCTGGTCCGTAAGACAGTCCAGCTGGGGGTGGGGGAGGACCGCCCCTTGGAATAAGGGATTTTGTCCTTCTCCATTTCTGACTCCTAGCGCACATGCCCACTTCCTCCCCTGCTGAATTCATCCAGACAGAACCTTCCTGCTCCCTGATCCTCTGAGATAAGGGAAGTCGCCCCTCTTCCCAGAGCCCTCCTTTCTTCCTACATTTTCCCCTTCCCATCAGGTTGTGAGTCTCCCAGACGTGTCTCCTTAGACCGATGTACAAAAGAAACACAGGTCTCTTCCAACAACTCAGTTCACATAAGCAAACCCCTCCCTGTAATGTACATGCATGTGAGGGGAGAGGGCCTCTTCCTTGGCTGCTGCAGGCTCTTCTTTCTCCAATCCCATTCCAGAAAGGAGAGGCCAGGAAGTGCCCCTCCCTGTCTCTCTAGAGGAATCACACTGTTCCCTCACTCAGTTCTGATACCATGTTACCGTGCCCACACACAGACTGCGGGGAGGTCAGTCTTTGCAGGCCTCTGACACATTTGGGGGCACTGGTTGCAATGTGGTGGGGTGAAAGGGTGTGGACTGAACACCAAAGCAACACAGCCCTGGATTCCCAGCCACAGGCGCTGGCCAAGGCCAGGAGGTCCCTGCTCTAGGAGAGGACTTGATAACTTGGAAATGGACATCTCACCTCCAACTGAGATGTTGCCACGAACAGAGGCCTTTCCTGAAGTGTCTATCCAGGAAAGCAGCTCCATTACTCCTTGTTGAGACCTAGCAGAAGCTCAAAAAGGAAGAGGTTCACCTCCAAAGACATGTCTGAACTTGATCTCCAACCATCCTAGTGAATGAGGGGGGAACTTAGATGAACAGAATGAGGTCAAAAGAAAAAAGGCCGGGTGCATTGGCTCATGCCTGTAATCCTAGCACACGGAGTGGCCGAGGCCAATGGATTGCTTGAGCTCAGGAGTTTGACCCCATTCTGAGCAAGAGAGAGACCCCATCTCTACTGAAAATAGAAAAACAAGCTGGATGTCAGGACAGGTACCTGTAGTCCCACCTACTGGGGAGGCTGAGACCAGTGCCCAAGAGTTGAGGTTACTCTGAGCTATAATGACACCATAGCACTGAAGCCTGGAGCAACAGAGTGAGACTCTGCCTCTAAAAAAAAAAAAAAAAAAACCGTAAAAAATGAAGGAAAGAAATTTGGGGTGCCCTTCCCCCACAAACTATGCAGCTGATTTATAGCTGCAACTTACAATTTTAGAAAAACTTAATGAACTTCTAATTTTCAAAAACATCTTCTTTAGGACTTTTGTACAAATGCTCAAATCATTGAGAAATGTGGCCCTCCAACAAAATTGTGTCTTAATATTAAATACAGAAAGGCCTTTCAAATGCCAAAAAACATTAAAATATGAATGTGTTGATGCCTGAGGTCTCCTAGGGTCCTGAGGGCAGGTCAAATATCACTCTTCTCCCCACATACTTTATTTCTCTGCAGAGACCCCTCTCACTCTGGATAGAGCCTGTGAGTGATGGATCTTTGTAGCATGTTGTCACCGCAGGGCATCAGTAACTATCAGTCACTCTACCAGGGACACTGATGCACACTCGGCTTATATATATATATATATATATATATATATATATATATATAAAATTATCGCTGTGTACATTAATGCAGTCATGGGGTACAATGTGCTGGTTTTATATACAATTTGAAATATTTTCACCAAACTGGTTAACATAGCCTTCATGGCATTTTCTTAGTTATCATGTTAAGACATTTATATTCTACATTTAGTAAGTTTCACATGTACCCTTGTAAGATGCACCGTAGGTGTGATCCCACCAATGACCCTCCCTCCACTCATCCTCCCTCCTCCCCTCCGTTTCCCCTTTCCCCATATTCTTGGGCTATAATTGGGTTATATGAAAGCTATACATTGGGCTAATTCATATGAAAGCTATAAATTAGTTTCATGGTAGGACTGAGTACATTGGATACTTTTTCTTCTTCCCTTCAGATACTTTGCTAAGAAGAATATGTTCCAGCTCCATCCATGTAAACATGAAAGAGGTAATCCTCCAATTTCTCAACTGCATCTGAGGACCTGAGTCAAAGTCCCTTTTTGGAGAGAATTCACACCAACGATGCAGTATTCTGAACTATTGCTTTTATTCTCCCTGTAAAGGGTGGTATGCAAAAGGGTCTACTCTGCTACAGGGTTACTGTTAATTGATTCACCAGAGAATGGTCAGGTGTCTGGACAAACATGGAGATTAGTGGGGCCCGTGTACCTGATGGGGGTGCTCTTTAGAAGAAAAAGAACCTCTGCCAGGAGGTGGCAGGGCAGGTTCATAAGGACAGGGGCAAAGCCCTCCATAGGTTCTGGCCAAGGAGATAGTTTCCCATTTCACCATCAAAGTCCTACTCTCCCCTTTGGAATGAAGAAGGCCAGCCATGGCCAGTTGCATAAAAGTTTCCTTCTCCTACTGTGTTTCTTCTTCCTAAATCAGGTTAGTTCTTCACAGCTGTGGCTCTAGATGAATGATGGAAATATGCCACGCGTAATCCAGACAGCAAACCCCCAATTCTCAGGAAATTAAGAACAGACTCTACTCTCCTTTTTGTAAACCTGAGCTAACTGTATTCTTCTTGTTTGTGTCACCTTTACCTCAGCCCTGTTTAAACTGGGATGGGCTTTCTGTCCTGTGAAGTTGTCCTGTCCTATCAGAGTTCTCATATCAGCAGTTCTCAACCTGTGGGTCGTGACCCACAGGGACTGTATTAAAGGGCCACAGCATTAGGAAGGTTGAGAACCATTGCTCTCCATTGCTCTCTTCTCCCCAGGGGGCAAACCATCACTGCCTTTATTATTATTATTATTATTATTATTTTTGTAGAAACAGAGTCTCATTTTATCGCCCTCAGTAGAGTGCTATGGTGACACAGCTCACAGCAATTTCCGGTTACTGGACTTAGGTGATTCTCTTGCCTCAGCCTCCCCAGTAGCTGGGACTACAGGTGCCTGCCACAATCCCCAGCTATTTTTTTTTTGTTGCAATTCAGCTGAGGCTGGGTTTGAACCTGCCAACCTTGGTATATTGGGCAGGCACCCTACTCACTGAGCCACAGGTGCCACCCTACTGCCTTTATTTTTTTAACCTTGTCAAGTGTCATCTGCCCTTAGGCCACTGCACTTGCTATTCTCTTTGCCCGGAACACTCTCCTGAATCTGTTCCTGCATATGGCCGTCCACTCATCCAAGCTGGTGCTAAAATGGCACCTTGTCCCACGGGCTGTCTCGGATGCACGCAGGATGTCTATTACAGCATCTGCTTATGTAGATGGTTTATGTCTTTGCCACAATTGCCATTTTCCGGTATCTCTGACTGGTTTGTAGGTTGTCCGTTGGCTTCCTTGCTAGAAAGCAAGGTCCACAAGAACAAGCACCTGGTCTCCCTTGTTCCTATAACTGAATCTGTGGCAAGTAGCTCAGGGCCCAGCTCATAGGAGAAGCTCAGTAGTGAGGTGTTCAGCGATGAAGGGGGGCATGCTTGGAAACTGTCATGTATTCATGATCATCTCATATTGAACCACATGGCAGAGCTTGTACACAGTGTCTATCATCCTTATAAAAAGTCAGCACTGTGTCGTTTATACCTATTTCACAAAAGAGAAAAAGAAAACTCATAGATGCCGGCTGTGTAACTTACACAAAGACTTGCCATGACTCTGTGCAGCCTCCAGGATCCAAAAACACATCTGCATGAGCCCAAATCCCATTACCATTTGTAGTCTAGCGCTGCCTGCCCTGAGCACACAGTTACTCTACCAACTCACCACAGCCTGTGAATCAGCACCAGGAAACGCCCCAAAGGCAACAATCCACTAAACAAAAATTGATAAATACATTATGGAGTGAATGTATAAAGTTGAATTAAATTAGTGTGGTAATTCTGGTGAAGGAGAAAACAAGCAAACAAACGAACCCCCCTACTTTTATGAGAGTTTAGATCTTAATGAATTTTCTTCAAAACCAAAATTTTTCCTGAAAAAAGAATGTCTATGGGTGAGGAAGGGCTGCCCCCCAAAGGATGGATACGGTATTGCAGCCAGCCCACCTGTGCTCCATAGAGGACAGACAGACGTACAGGCTGTGAAGCTGTCTGCACTTTGAAGAACAAGGAATAAAAGAAGAGGTCAAAGATGAAGAGCAGCAGGAGGAAAAAGACTAGAAGAAGGAGGAACAGAAATAGACCACAATTTTAACAACAGTGATGACAGCACAGGCTCACACTGTTGGATTTGTTTTAGAGTTTGGAAAACACTTTCACATCTGTTTTGCCTACAGCTGCCTGTCATTACTGCAGTCCCCAAATTGTCCTGGGTCCAAACCTCACTGGCTTCTTGGTTTCTACCCTGGCTGGCTGGGTTCCTCTTGGTGTGCGTGATTGTTTCCTGGTCCTGGGCCAGGCAGCATCTCTGACTCATTCCTCCTTCCTGGCAGGGACTGTGCTGCCTGGCTGGGGATAAATAGAGCAGTCTGGAACTCCCTCCACAGTCACTTCCTTGCTCCCTGCCACACGCAACTGGACAACCAACTGCATTAGCGCCACCATGAAGCTGCTGACTGTCTTCCTGCTGGCTGCCCTCCCCTTCTGCTGCTCTGCAGGTGAGCCCTGTGCAAAGGATGGCCTGTGGGCTGGGGGCGTTGCCCGGACCTCTGTGGGAGAACTCTGCATCCCCCAAGCTCCAGGACGAAGGGTCTGCATGCAATAGACCTCAGGATCACGTTAGTTCCAGACAAAAGGTAGTGCCCCTTGCCCTGTAAAGGGGCTGCACTTAGCGTCTCATTACTTTCAGGGTGTCCCACCAGGGTCACAGTGATCATAACAGCCAGCATGAGTCTCAGGGATGAATACTGGAATTAGCTATTTCACTGGGGCAAAGGGAAGACATGATTGAAAGCCCCATGCCATCTGCATCCAGAAACCAAGAAAAAAAATCATGAGTTTCCTAAAATATGGAAGGAAAAGGCTCCGACTCCAGTGTGTGACCCAGTATCTCTCACCCTGTGGGTGTCACTGTGAGTTTGCAAAGTTGATCTAAGCCCTTTGGGGATGTCACCAGATCCCGGGTCTTTCGTGCTCAGAGCAGACTGGGGAGGAGAACTCACACTCTCTGGGGCTCCCTCAAGCAGTGAGGATCCAGGGGAAGGAGAAAGCCCTGGCAGCTGGAGTGTGGCAGCACTTATGGGAATGTCCCGTCACAGAGGGAGCTGCCATGTAGGATTTATAAATCCCGTTTACAGTCCCACCTCATTTGTTCCTGGAGCAGGTGCAGGTGGGCAAACAAGTGATCTGCTCACAGTCCACTGCACGGAAGTTGCAGAGCCAGAGTACAGCCAGCTCATGTGACCCCAGGTCAGGAGCTCTTTCCCCTCCACCACAGGGGTGAGCACAGCAGATCATTTCACAAACGAAAATCTGTGATATGTTCTTTGTTGTCATGACAAGAGAGTCCAGTCAAGGTAGCGGGAAATATTCTAGACTCAATACTTTTATAATGGGCAGGAATCCTGCTTGATGCTCTGCAAGATAATAGGGAATCGTTACACGACTTTGAACCAAGAATGATCCGATAATGTTTAACATGTTCCACAAAGTCTGAGCCTCTCAATTCCCTAGTGTCCTCGATAACCAATGAGTTGTAGGGGTTGGCTTCTCGGGGCGTGAGAGGCTGTAGAAGCATTTTCAGGATGTAAAGGGAACCCCAGAGCCTGAGTCTACTCTCCTGGGGTTGGGAACTCTAGAGCACGTACCATGGCCTTTCTGAATTTCAGCCCCTGCTGGGATGTCCAAAGATCACTGGCATCATAGAGATGTTCTAAGGTGGGTTCACACTTCTGTTCATGAGCCAATGTTGTCGTGCTCTGTCCTCAGGTTCTGGCTGCCAACTTCTTGAGGATGTAGTTAAGGACACACTAGATCCAGATGTGTCTGTAGCTGACTACCAAAATGTGATGCAGGACTTTACCTACAGTGACAAGGACAAAAAGGCTATCGAGGAATTTAAACAATGTTTTCTCAGCCAGCCAAAGGAAACGCTGACACATTTTGGAAACATGATGGTAATTTTGGTCTTTTCTCACGTACCTTTTAACATCACTGACCAGGAACAAGGAAGCTCTAAATCTGGCACCAGCGACTGGTGAACAAGGGTTTAAATACATCACTTCATTTAAATGTCTCCCTAGGTGGTTTCCCACTTTGTTTTGAAAATGTTCAATGAATGATAAATGGGAAAAGCACAGGCGGGACAAGAAAGCTCCAAAAATGGGTGCCCTACCCCTCAGCTCCACAGTCTGTGTTCAGACACACACACAGGAACACACATGGTGACAGAGACAAATGTATTTTCCATGAAGAAAAAAAAATCCAGTTTCTAGGCGTCACTTACTTGTAGGAGAACCCAACAAAGAAAGTGGCCTCTTTATGTAAAATTAGAAAAATGGTCTTAAAATATTCTTTTGCAGAGTCTGGAGTATGCCATTTGTACATATTATACATATTCCAATATAAAGACTTTAACATGAATGTCTGAACAACCAAGGTTTCTTACCATACTTGATTGTAAAGAACGCACCATTTAATTAAGTGCCTCATGAAATGGAAAGTGTAGTTCATGGGTATTAAACCAGCATGGGTGAAGGATTATTGAAAAGAAATATCAATTGTTATAATTAGGAGATTATCTGTCTAGCTTTACATACATGTTATTTAGAACCTTTTTAGCATTTAATTAGTATCCATATATTCCATTTAAAACACTCCATAGGAGAGAATTTAGAAATACACTCCAAATTTTAAGAAAAAAATGGAACATGATTTGCAACTTAGGATGGTGGGAGTAGTTTTTCTTTTAAATCAAAATTATATTAATTGTCTTTGCTGTAGTTCTCCAAGAATTTGTGTTTCACAAAGGTGATGGTGGAGAGTCTTAGTGTGTCAAGATATTTCTAAATGTTTAGATCATGCAAGGACTCAAAACCATCCCCTGGTTATATTTGAGGTGAGATTTCAATAATTCTGTGTCGAGAAAGTGGTATCAGAAACAGATTACATCCGAAGGCCTTCAACGGATAGTACATGCATCATATAAATTGGATAAATCATTTTAAAGAACAGAGATCTTGGAGAAAGAAATGATTAAAGCTGTCCCCCCCCCCACGAAAAAATGCAAAAATATCAGCACTTCTTAGGTATTAATAAACATCTCCTGACAAATATGAATAAAAGAGGAGATAAGTCGAAGTTTGCTTCCAGACCTAATTTTGGGGGGACAAAAAAATTGTTTGTGGACAACTCAGGAAAATAACAAGAAGAAAAGGTTCTGGATTCCCATATTTGACTTTGACAGAGAGTTAAACATGTAAGTGACATATCTGTGTTTGTTTTCCAGCAAATCATGTACAACAGCAAATTCTGTAACAACTTTTAACTTCCCACAAGAACTTTGCCTCAGACACCGCAGATCATCATTGCTGATTGCTTGAAACCACAACTTTCTTTCTTCTTTTGTTCTTTTAAATGGAAATTGCAAGACGCTTGTTGAAACCTCAGATCTATCTTTATTTCAATAAACTAACTGCAAAATACTTAAGTTCTTTTTGTTCTCTAAAACTAGAGGCTTTCCAAGGCCTTCCATGTTGGGGTGCTTGTGGGGGGTAGATATAAACCAAGGTGGGGGTACTCAGTGAGGGGCTGAAGGCTCTCAAGGCACTTTCCTCCCCAATCTGCTGCCCAAACCCTGGGCTCCCTCTGGAAGGTGCTTTCCTTCCCCTCACCCCACCACTTGCCCACCAGACCCTCTGTGATTTCCTCTGGCTCTTGGGTTATGATGTGAGGATGTGCTCAGAGTCCCCTGCCTATCCTGGACCCTGCTGGCCACGGCTGGGCTCGTCTGTGTTCACCATAAGCTGACCTGGGGGTGCAGGGCTGGGACCATGGATTGGGGCATTAATTTTGGTATTTGAAACGATTGCATTAAAATATTACCTATCCTGATTACTGAGTTTTATAACACCCCTTGAAATTATGTGACATCCCCTCATCCTGTCCCTGCAAGTGGAGAGGGGTCCATGTTCTTCTTCCGCACAAGGAGCTGCACGGACAACAGGATCAAGGGTGTGTGTGTGTGTGTGTGTGTAGGAATCACCAGAGTGAGTGATTTTTAAGTTACTCTTGAGGGCTCCTTCATGTCCCTGTGCTCAGCATTCCTCTCACCCGTGTAGGTATTGTCACTTCTGCTCTCCCCTCGGCCTGCCTCTTGCCTTCCCTGGGTTGTCCTCTCAGCCCAGAGGACCCTGGACAATTGACCCCAGGACAATTCAGCTCCCACTGGATAACTCTTCCATCATAGACAGCAGGTAGGAGATCCAGGCCCCTCAAAATTTTTAGATATCAAAGAAAATGTTATAATTTAAAAAATCATATCCTGAAGTACATATAAAAATACTGAGTTTATATCAGCGAATCCAGCCTGATGTACACTCCCTGCCGTACCAATGTGGTTGTAAGATAGGATGGTGGGTATGTTTCTGGGGAAGCGGCCCACGAGAGCCAAAGCCCCCGGGATTCATGGAAGTCACAGTGAAGCCCTCACTCCTGTCCTTCTCCAGAGCCCCTCAGGGTCCATGACACCCATGCATCCTGCACCTTAAAAGGTCCTACTTGTCACAAACATACGTGCATGATTATTCTGGAGCTTCTAGGCCTTGCTTGGTCCCTCCAGGGAGGGTGTCCCTCCAGGGAGGGTGTCCCTGCCAGTTCTACCCTGCAGACATGGGGACCACTGTCTGCTGTCTGTCACTTAGACCATGAAAAGGGAAGAAATGGAAGAAGCGATTCTGAGTCAGGAACTAGAGAATGGCCTCCCAGACGTGCAGGGAACAAGGCTGTGCTCGGAGATGGGGCCTGGCTCATATCACTGGTAACCGTGTATTTTTCTAGATAGGAGTAGAACATTTTTTTTTTTTTTAGAGACAGAGTCTCACTTTATCTCCCTCAGTAGAGTGCTGTGGCATCACAGCTCAGAGCAGCCTCCAGCTCCTGGGCTTAGGCGATTCTCTTGCCTCAGCCTCCCGAATATCTGGGACTACAGGTGCCCACCACAATGCCTGGCTCTTTTTTGGCAGTTTGGCCGGGGCCAGGTTCGAACCCACCACCCTTGACATATGGGGCCGGTGCCCTACTCCCTGAGCCACAGGCACCACGCCCAGGAGTGGAAACTTTTACTGTAAGAACAGAGGGACGCCAAGGAGGAAATCCTGGGGATAAAGAGGACTTTTGTGGCTGAAATTCCCATTTACTAAACCACATTCATCACTGCTTTGGAAGTGAGGAAAGGCCTCTGCTTCTGACCTGATGAAATTATTTGAAGGGAACTGAGTAGAGAACTGTGAGTCAAGTTTGGCCATGGGAGCACAGGGGATATTTGTGGTCCTCATGCTTTTTAAAGTGTCGAGTTTTTCTGACACTAAAAATTTTGGGAACCATTGATACCATATTGCAAGGGACACACATGAGCATTGGTCTTGGTGCCTATTTTGAAGAATATTCATAACATCCCTCTCTGTGACTGTCACATACATTTAACAATATTTATATATACAAAGGAAAGGCGCGAGAAAGTGAAAGATGAGAGGAGGGTGGCAGGGAAGGCCTCACTGTGTGGGAGGCATTTGAGTCAAAAGCAAGGGGGTGAAAGAACTCGAAGCAAAATAGGGTTTTACAAAGTATTCCTCCATAATCCACATGCCTTCCTGTGTTAAAAATACGAGTAAAAGCAAGTATTGTTTTTTAATTTCAGGTTAATAAGAGGGTACATTCAATTAGGTTACATTACTTGTGTTTATAAGGTAGGGTCCAAAGTCTGAGGTGTAGTTGAATCCTACAGGAAGGGTGCCATAGACCTCTACACTGTACCGACAGGTGGGAACTTACTGAACCCCATCTCCCTCTTCCCCCTTCTTGAATTTAATTGTGTTTTTGTCTTGTGTGGACTTGTAACCGGTCTCCTATTTTCAGATTAGTACATGGAACGCTTGCCCTTCCATTCTTGAGATCCTTTACTTACGGCAAGGTTCTCCAAATTCATCCAGGGATATACAAAAGATGCAAAGTCTCCATCATTTTGATTGCTGAGTAGTATTCCATGGTAGATATATACATATACCACAGCTTATTACTCCATTCATGGGGTGATGGCCACTTGGGTTGTTTCCACATCTTTACAATTGGGAATCAAGCTACTATAAATATTTGAGTGCAAAATTTTGCCTTATAGTAAAATGATATTTTTTTCTTCTGTGTCCATACCCACTAATAGGATTGTGGGATCAAAGAACATCAAATGGATGTTCTTTGAGGATGCTCCATTCTTCTTTCCAAAAAGGCTGTACTAGTTTGCAATCCCACTAACAGTGCATAAGTGTATATACCGCTCACTCTGCACCCACGCCAGCATTTGCAGCTTTGTGACCTTGTGATGTGAGCTATTCTCACTGGTGTTAGGTGGTTCTCTCAAAGTTATTTTGATTTGCATTTCTCTGATGATTAGGGATGATGAGCATTTTTTCATGTGTTTGTTGGCCCTTCATCTGTCTTCTTGGGAAAAGGTTCTGTTTATGTCTCTTGCCCATTGACTAATGGGGTTGTTTGCTCTTGTCTTGTTGATTTGCTTGATTCCTTTGTATAGTCTAGCTCTTTCTCTGATTCATAATTAGCAAATATCTTCTCCCATTCTGAAGGGTGGCTGTTTTCTTTGTTGATTATGCCCTTAGTGGTGCAGAAGCTTTGTGGCTGGATCAGGGTCCATTTATTTATTTTTGTTGTCAGTGAAGTTGCCAGTGGGGTCTTCATCATGAGTCCTTTCCCAAAGCCAATATTGGTCACTTTTTATTTCACACTTTCCTCCAGGGCTTTTTTTTTTTTTTTTTTAAATCTTTTCTGGTCTTAGATTTAAATCTTTTGTACAGTATGAGTTAATTTTTGTAAGTGGTGAGAGTGCAGGTCCAGTTTTAGTCTTTTACGTGTGGCTGACCAGCTCTCCCAGCACCACTTATTAAACAGAGATTCTTTCCCCCGCGCGTGCTTTTGTTTGGTTCATGGAAGATCTGATGGTGCTATGCGGCTGGTTTCATCTGTAGGTTCTTTATTCTGTTCCATACATCTATGTGCCTAGTTTTGTGCCAATAACGATCTGTTTTTATTACTATGGATTTGTAGTATAACCTGAAGTGTGGAAATGTGATGCCCCAAGATTTGTTTTTATTTTGTAGAACTGCACTGGGTTGAGGATTTTTTATCTGTTTATATTACCTGTTTTTATACAAATGGAGAAAATTATTTTTTCATGTTCTGCAATGTATGACCGTGGTGTTTTTGTTTGTTTATTCGTTTGTTTTTGAGACAGAGTCTCTGTCACCCTGGATAGAGTGCTGTGTTGTCATAGCTGACAGCAACCTCAAACTCTTGGGCGTTATCCCCTTGTCTCAGTTTCCTGAGTAGCTGAGATTATAGGCACCTGACAGAATGCGTGGCTAGTTTTACTATTTTTAGTAGAGATGGGGTCATACTCTTGCTGAGACTGGTCTTACACTCCAGAGCTTAGGTGATCCACCCACCTCAGCTTCCCAGAGGGCTAAGATTACAGGTATGAGCCACCACACCTGGCTGACACTGGTGTTTTAATGGGAACTGCATCAAATCTATAGATCGCTTTGAGTAAATGCAGACATTTTAACAATATTGATTCTTCAAGCCATGATAATGGCACATTCTTCCATTTGTTAATGTTTTCTTTTCTTTCTTTCTTTTGACAGAGTCTCAAGCTGTTGCCCTGGGTAGAGTGCCATGGCATCACAGCTCACAACCTCAAAATCTTGGACTTAAGCGGTTCTCCCAAGTAGCTGGGATTAGAGGCTCCCTCCACAATGCCCGGCTATTTTTCTGTTGCTGTTGTCATTGTTGTTTAGCTGGCCCATGCTGGGTTTGAACTCACCAGCCTCAGTATATGTGGCCAGCGCCATAACCACTGAGCTACGGGCACTGGGCACTGCCATGCAGCTTCTTTTCTCCGTGTTTCACAGAGCTCTGTACAGAGATCCTTCACATCCTTTATTAGGTATATTCTCAGGTATTTCACTTTCTGTGAAGCTACTGTGAAGGGTATTGTGTCTTCAATTGATTCTCAGCTTGACTGCTGTTGGCATATATCACGACTACTGGTTTGTGGACATTTGATTTTATATTCAGAGATGTTTTTGTATTTCTTGATTACTTCCAGGAAACTTATGGTTGAGTCCTTTGGATTTTCTAAGTATGGGATCATATCTTCTGCAAAGAGTGGAAGTTTGACCTCCCGTATTTGTGTTTGGATACATTTGATCTTCTTCTCTTGCCTGATTGCATTGGCTAGGATTCAGTAATAGGCCTCTTGGTCTACAGTATTGGTCTATAGTCTTTCTTTGTTGAATCCTTTCTTGGTTTTAGTGTCTGGGGGATATTTGCTTTGTGGAGGAGTTGGGGAGTGTTTTGTCTTTCTTAATGTTTTTGAACAACACAGGTATGAGTTGTTCTTTGAAGGTTTGGTAGAATTCTGGTGTGAAATCATCTTGTCCAAGTCTTTCTTTTGTTGGAAGCTTTTATATTGTTGCAATTTTGGTGCTTGATATTACTCTGTTCAAGATTTCAATGTCTGTGCTTGCTCCAGGAGCACATATACTAAAACTGGAATGATACAGGGAATATTAGCATGGCCCCTGCACAAGGAGACACTCAAGTTCATGAAGTGTTTCATATTTTGTTGTATTTACCTGGACGGATCTGGAGAACCTCCTCTTAAGAAAAATATCACAAGAATGGAAAAGTAAGTGTCCAATGTACTCAATATTAATGTGAAACTAGTAGATGAACATTTACATGCCCACATAAGAGAAAACCAAAACTACTTCAAGAAGCATGGGAAAATGAGGAGGGAAGGGGTTTGTACCGAATGGGTACAATGTAGATGTATATGGCCCTCCTCTTGGGTGAAGGGCTCAGCTACACCTTGGACTTTACTTAAACAAAGCAACCTGATTATCTGCACCCATATATTAATCTGAAAATAATAAAAAGAGTTCTATTTCTTCCTGGCTTAGTCTAGGGAAGTAGTGCGAATCCAGGAATTTGTCCATTTCCTCCCCATTTTCAAATTTCTAAGCACAGAGGTTTTTTTTTTTTTTTTAGACGGAGCCTCAAGCTATGCCCCTGGGTAGAGTGCTGTGGCATCACGCTCACAGCAACCTCCGACTCCTGGGCTCAAGCGAGTCTCCTGCCTTGGCCTCCCAAGTAGCTGAGACTACAGGCGCCCGCCACAACCCCCGGCCATTTTTTGGTTGCAGCCATCATTGTTGTTTGGCAGGTCCAGGCTGGGGATTCGAACTCGCCACCTGAGGTGTATGTGGCTGGTGCCCCAGCCTCTTGAGCCACAGGCGCCGAGCCAGCACAGAGGTTTTTGTAGTGTTCAGTGAAGATCTTTTGTGACTCTGTGATATCTGTTGTTATTT
This sequence comes from Galago senegalensis, assembly GCA_963575145.1. Classification (NCBI taxonomy): domain Eukaryota; kingdom Metazoa; phylum Chordata; class Mammalia; order Primates; family Galagidae; genus Galago; species Galago senegalensis. The sequence continues at coordinate 5,558 of CAUYTI010050563.1, read as the reverse complement.
CCCCATTTTTTGTACCTGACTGTGGTTATTAAAGATCTTACTTTTCTTTTCTGGTTAATCTGGGCAAAGTTTTATCCATTTTACTTATCATTTCAAGCAACCAACTTATTGTTTCATTAATATTCTGAATGTTTTATTTTATTCTCCATTTCATGTAGTTGTGATCTAATTTTGGTTGTTTCTTTTCTTCTCTTTGGTTTGGGATAGGATTGGTCTTCTTTTTTCATTTGCTTGAGATAATTCATTAGATAATTGCTTTGTGTTCTTTTGGTCTTGTGGGTGTGGGCATTTAAAGCTGAATTACCCTCTTGGACTGCTTTTGCTGTACCCCATAGATTTTGGTAGTTTGTGGTTTCATTCATTCATTTTCATTTCATTTCATTCATTTTGTTCAAGGAATCTAATGATTTCCTTCTTTATCTCTGCCTTAATTCAGTTATCATTTAGCAAATCATTTAGTTTCTATGACTTCATGCGGGGATGTGTCTTTCTGTTAGAATTGAGATCTACTTTAATTCCATTGTGTTCTGTGACGGGAAGGTATGATTTCTATTTTTTTATTTGTTGAGGTTTGATTTGTGTCCTAGGATATGATCTCTCTTGGAGAATGATCCCTGAGCTGATGAGAACAACACATATTCAGTGGCAGTGTGGTGGAATGTTTTTTATATGTCTGTTAAGGTCATTTTTTCTAGAGTTATGTTTAAGTTCATTATTTTTTTGTTTAGTTTCTGCTTAGAGGATCTGTCCAGTTCTGTCAATGGGATGTTGAAGTCCCTGAAAATTATGGTGTTGTAGGATATCACATTGTTCTAATAGAGTATGGTTCATTTTATAAATCTAGGGTCATCAATGTTGGATGTATAAATATGCAGGATTGAAATGTCCTCTTGTTGCATTGTTCCCTTGACTAAGATATAGTGATCATCCTTGTCTTTCATTACTTTTGTAGCTTTAAAGTCCACTTGCATCCCCCGGTTTCTTGCAGTTTCCATTTGTCTGATATATTATTTTCCAGTCCTTCACCCTAAGTCTAGATTTGTCCTTGTGGGTTAGATGTGTTTCCTGAAAGAAGCAAATACTTGGCTTGCGTTTTTTTCTAATCAGTCAGCCAGTTTGTGCCTCTTCAGTGGAGAGTTCAAGTTGTTCCCATTTATTGAGAGAATTCATAAGTAGAAGAGTTCTGTCCATTGTATTGTGTGGAGACCTAGTGCCTTGTTTTATCACTTTGGTGAAATTGTGGACGCTGGGGTTAATTTCGAGTGTCTTTACCTTGCTGGTGGTCCATTGTGCTTGTCTGTGAAGAGTACTAGTCTAAGTACTTCATGTGGAGTAGGTCTTCTGATGGCAAATTTCCTCAATGTTTCCTTCCCAGGAAAGAATTTGATTTTTCCATGGAATATGCAGTGCACAGAATCTTAGGCTGGACATTATTTTGTTTGAGTATATTGAAAGTGGAAGCCCAATCTCTCTTGTCTTATAAAGTTTCAGCTGAGAAGTCTACTGTCACCCTAATGGATTTGCCACGATAGGTCAGTTGGTGGCTACAGCTGGCAACTTGGAGAGTTTTCTCTTTCATTTGGACTTTGGCCAGCTAAATAACAATGTGTCTAGGAGATGCTCTTTTTGAATTGAGTCGACCTGGGGTTTGATATCCATGTATAAGGAATGTGTCTGAATCTTTGGTGATGCTTGGGAAATTTTGTGTTAGGGTATCATCCAGTAGGGCTTCTATGCCAATGGTCCATCCTCTTCTCCTTCAGGGATACCTGTAATTTGTATGTTTGCACACTTCATGTTGTCCCATAACTCTCTAGGAGATTTTACTCTCTCCTTTCCTGCCTCATTAAATGAGTGAGTTAGCTCAAAAGCCTTGTTTTCAAGCTCTGAGATAGTTTCTTCTCCACAGTCTAATCTGTTGTTGAAACCTACTACTGCATTTTAAAACTCCCTGAAGAACTTTTTCAATTGTTTAAGCCCTGTTATATCCTTTCTAATTTCATTAGGCCTTTCATTCATTTCTTGGATGAAGTTTTGGATTTCCTTTTGGTGATTTCCACTTTCTCTTCAATTTTCTTCATCATTTTTGCCATTCATGCTCTAAATTTCCTTTCCATCATTTCCATCATTTTTATATAGATGGGATCTTCTGTGATAGCTGTGCTGTGATCTCTGGGGTGGTTGATCTGCTCTGATTTTTCATGTTGCTGTAGCTTTTTTGTTGGTTCCTCCTCACGTGTGGTTTATTCTTCCTTACTTTCTTCCTCGCTAACCTTCTCTCACTTCTTCCTTCCCCTCAATTTTCTTCATCTCTGTGCATTCAGGTTGAAATCCCCTTTTGGCACAGGGACTAAAAGAAGAGAAAAGAAAAGAAGAGAGTGAGAAAGAGAAAGAACAAAAGAGAAGAAAAGAAGGTTGTTAATGACAGACTGGGTGCCGTGGCTCACACCAGCAATCCCAGCACTCTGGGAGATCAGAGCGGGAGGATCACCCAAGTTCAGGAGCTTGTGACCAGCCTGAGCAAAAATGAGACCTTGCCTCTACTAAAGATAGAAAAAACCAACCATGCACCATAGCAGGGGACCTGCAGTCCCAGCCCCTTGAGGGGCTGAGGCAGGAGGGCCACCCAATCCCAAGGATTTGATGCTGTGATGAGTTAGGCTTATGCCACTTCATTCTAGCTCAGGCCTCAGAGCAAAACTCTGTCCAAAATAAAAATGTTATCTTGGGGGATGGTGCCTGTGGCTCAAAGGAGTAATGTTGGAGGTGGCGGGTTCAAACCCAGCCCTGCCAAAAAGTGCAAACAAACAAACAACAACAACAAACAACAACCAAAAAAAGTTATCTTGGTTGCTTAAGGAAGTTATGAGAGAAAGTTGAGAAAAATAACAGAAATAGAAAAAGAAAACTGAAAAAATTTAAGAAAATATATTTCTCCTCAGTGAGAGATTATCAGAATGGAAAACAAGCATCCAATATGCTCAACACTAATATGGAGCTGGTAGATGAATTACTACAGGCCCACAAGGAAAAAAAAACACAATTAAATTCAAATGCAGGGAAAGATGGAGAGGGGAGGGTGAAGGGAGTTTGGTAAGCTCTTGCCTATGAGGTACAATGTAGGGGTATTTGGCACACCCCCTTGGTGAAGGGCTCAACTACAACTTGGAGTTTTATTTAAGAAAAGCAATGTAACATAATCATCTGCACTTACATATTAATCTGAAAAAAATATATACATATGTATTGCACGAACACTAGGTGGTGCTCCAGGATTAGTAAAAGAGAAAAGAAGACTTAAGGACACTAAGTGGCACTCTGGATTAAAAAATAAATAAATAAATAAAAGAACTACATCCCCTTCTGGATGTGGTGGGGGCAGGAGGTTACTAGCCTGTTGTCTTGGAGAACCACTTTTGTTTTCCTAATATTTTTAGTATTAATCTGGGCAACTCTGGCAGCTGCACCAGAGTGAAATCACTGAAAGGGCTGGGGAGATAAAGTCTTGAAGCTTCTGCCAGACTTTCTGGGGGACACAGCTCAGCTATCCAAATAGTACCTGGCATTTATAAGGGGAGAGGCAGAATCTCCCCAATCTGTCCCAGAGATGGCTGAGTGTAGAACGCAGAGTCAAACCTGGCGCACCGTTGGTCCCCGGAAAGCTGCGCTAAACCCACCAGTGAGTGTCAGCTGGCTCAGGGCGCCACTGATCTCAACTCCACTGTTGTTTCTCCTTTAAGTAAGGTGACAGAGCACCGGGAAACCAGGTTTCCTGATGAGCAAGCTCCACATCTTGTGAGTGCCCCAGCCTGCAGCTCTGTCCCAAGGAAATAGTATGCACTGTCTTCCACCCTCTGCCCAAGAGCTGGCTTCTGTGCACCTGAGAGTCCTGTGGGACTTCAGTTCCTCCTTGTTTCACATCTCACCCATGCCTGGAGGGATAGGCCCTGTCAAAGTTTGGTCTGATCCACAGTCCACCCCTAACAGAGGACAGGGTGCAGGGTGGGGGATGTGGAGGAGAATCTCTGGTGGCCTCAATCTCGCAGGGTCTACAGATTGTAGGCTCTGTCCCTGGGCTGCTGCATTCCCTTGCACCTGCTATCAGCACAGGCCTTGCACCTTTCTTAGCCCTTTTGCTCCTGGTGTCTACTGCTGTGTCACTGTGACATTACAATGTTATTTCTGGGTGGAACGATCCAGATAGAGGTGGTGGGAGTCTCCTCTCCCCGAATATACCGAGAGTGGCTGAGAGGAGATGTCTCTACACCACTGTCTTGGAGCACTGTCCCCTCTTTACCAGTTGTTTTGACATTATTACCAACAAATGAAGAATCTGACCCCATTCCATGGTTTTAAAAAGAACATAAGATGGAATGACCATCATCACTTCACCATTGTCCAGACAGAGTTTCATTTGCTTAGTTGAGAAAACATTTCAGTTCATTCATCAAGACCTTTGCAGTGAGATTTCATCTAGGATCTCTTGAAGAAATTCTCCGTATCCAGTCTCAGACACTTGTGGATTGACACCATGAGCCCACATCTGGCAGCCAGATTTGGAGAAGCCAGAAGGAAATGGGCTCCTTGGTGAAGGCATGAAACTTTGTTGGAGTGCTTGCGTCAGCAGCACATATACTAAAAGTGGAACAAAAGCTTTTGGACATGTGATCTTCTCACCTTCTTATATCCCAGTCAAGACACAGACTCAGAAGGATTATGGTATATGGTCTGGATGCTCCATTCCTGGAAAAAGACTCAGGCTCTGGAATTTGCTATAAGTCCTGTGACATCCATCTCTTTCCTCCCCAGCCCAGAAAAGTAAAAACATATGGAACCTTGGTTAATGAGGAAGCTTGAGTGAAGGCTGGGGGAATGTATTAAAATTACCTGGTCTTCCTTGGTACAAAGTCATGCAGTGACTCCCTATTATCACACAGAGTATCAAGCAGGATTTCTACCCATTAAAGAAGTATTAGGTCTAGAATATTTTCTGCTAGCTTGACTTGACTTGACTTGACTCTCAATCTTGTCACAAGAAAGAACATAACACAGAACTTCCTGTTTGTGAAGAGATCTGCTGTGGCCACCCCTGTGGTGGAGGGGAAAGAGCTCAGGACCCGGGTTCATGTGAGTTGGTCATACTCTGGCTCTGCCATTTCTGTGTAGTCAACTGTGAGAATATCACCTGTTTGCCCACCTGCACCTACCTGGGAACAAATGAGGTGGGAACATGAATGGGCCTTGTTTATCGTACCAGGTCTGCTGCAGTCTTCCTGCCACTACAGCATTTTCCTCCCCCTGGATCTTCACTGCTTGAGGGGAAACCTCAGAGCATAAGAATTCCTCTCCCCCTCGGCTCGGCGCCTATAGCTTAACCGGCTAAGGCTCCAGCCACATACACCTAAGGTGGCAGGTTTGAATCCCCAGCCCGGACCCGCCAAACAACAATGACGGCTGCAACCAAAAAATAGCCGGGCATTGTGGCGGGCACCTGTGGTCCCAGCTACTTGGGAGGCGGAGGCAGGAGACTCGCTAGAGCCCAGGAGTTGGAGGTTGCT
>CAUYTI010050560.1:0-44354 GCA_963575145.1 Galago senegalensis | reverse complement strand
GCCATGGCATCACAGCTCACAGCAACCTCCAACTCCTGGGCTCAAGCAAGTCTCCTGCCTCAGCCTCCCAAGTAGCTGGGACTACAGGCGCCCGCCACAATGCCTGGCCATTTTTTGGTTGCAGCCGTCATTGTTGTTTGGTGGGCCTGGGCTGGATTCAAACTTGCCACCTTAGGTGTATGTGGCTAGTGCCTTAGCCACTTGAGCCACAGGTGCTGAGCCATGTCTCTGCTTTTTAATGCTCTTTGGTATACCTAGGAATGGGCTTTCTGGATTGTGTAATTCTATGTTTAACTTTATCAGGAACTACCAAACTGTTCTGAAGCTTCATTTTTACTTTGCTACCAGCAATACACATAGATTCCAATTTCTTCTCATTCTCATCAACATTTATTTTCTGCTTTTAAAAAATTACAAGTACCCTAGTGGGTGTAAAGTGTTGTCTCAATGGGGTTGGTTTGCATTTCCCAGATGACTGATGAGGCCAGTGTCAGTTCTCATGTGCTTATTGGTTTATTTGCACCTCTTCTTTAAAGACATGTTTATTCAAGTCTTTTGCCCATTTTTACATTGAGTTATCTTTTTGTTGAGTTATCAGTGTTCTTTATTTATTATGGAAACTAGACCCTTATCAGAAATTATACTTTGCAAAATTTTCTATTCTTTCTTTCTTTTTTTTTTAGAGACAGAGTCTTGCACTGTCACCCAGCTAGAGTGCAGTAGTATCATTATAGCTCACTGTAACACCAAATTCCTGGGCTCAGGTAATTCTCTTGCCTCAGCCTCTTAAGTAGCTGGGACCGCAGGTGTTCACCACCAAACCCAACTAATTTTAAAGTATTATTGTTGTTATTATTATTGTTGTTGTTGTTAGAGACAGAGTCTCACTGTGGTGCTTAGGCTGGTCTTGAACTCCTTGCCTCAAGCAATCTTCTTTCCTCAGCCTCCCAAAGTTCTAGGACTACAGGTGTGAGCCACTAAAGCTGGCCCACTTTCTTGATAGTGCTCTTTGATGTACAAAATTTTTAATTTTAATGAACTTCAATCCATCCATCCTCATCTTTTGTTGCTCATGCTTTTGGTGTTGTACTTAGGAATCCTTTGCTAATTCCAAGGTTTGAAGATTTACCCCATTTTTTCTTCTAAGAGAGTTATAGTTTTAACTCTTTTTTTTTTTTGAGAAAGAGTCTTACTTTGTCGCCCTTGGTAAAGTGCCGTATTGTCACAGCTCACAGCAACCTCAAACTCTTGGGCTTAAGTGATTCTTTTGCCTCAGCCTCCCCAGTAGCTGGGACTACAGGTGCCTGCCACAATGCCTGTCTATTTTTACTTTGTAGTTGTCATTGTTGTTTGGCTGCATTTTAACCCATCGGCTTTGGTGTATGTGGCTGGCACCCTAGCCACTGAGCTACAGGCACCGAGCCTAGTTTTAACTCTTATATAAGTCATTGATCCATTGTTAAGTTAATTCTTGCAGATGGTATGAGGTGGGACCCAGCTCCATTCTTCCACCTGTGGATACCCAGATGTCTCATCACCATCTGCTGAAGGGACCATTAAATGGTCTTGGTACCTTGTCAGAAATCTACTGATTGCACCTGTACTTATTTCTTGCTCTAAATCCTATTTAGTCTATATGTCTATCCTTATGTCAGTGCCACACTGACTGCACCTGTACTTATTTAGAGTACCTGTACTTGGTACCTTGTTGGAAATCTACTGACTACACCTTTAATTATTTCTTGCCCTAAATCCTATTTAGTCTATATGTCTATCCTTATGTCAGTGCCACACTGCTTTGATTACTGTAGCTTTGTAGAATGTTTATGAATGAATTGTGAGTCCTAAGAATTTGTTCTTCTTTTTCAGATTGTGGCCTCTTCTGAGCACATTGCTTTCCCATTTGAATTTGAGGATTAGCTTCCCCAGTTTTGCAAAAAATGCCATTGGAATTTTGACAAGAATTGCCTTGAATCTGTAGATCACTTTGGGTAGTACTGCCATTTTAACAATATTAAGTTATCTAATTTATGAACATGGGGTATATTTCTATTTTTATTTGGATTTAGTTTTTTTTTAGCAATGCTTTATAGTTTTCAGGGTATAAGTCTTTCACCTCCATGGGTTAGATATTTTATTCCTCTTGATTTTTTTTTTTTTTTGTTGAGTTGGAGCCTCAAGCTATCCCCCTGGGTAGAGTGCCATGGCATCATGCTCACAGCAACCTCCAACTCCTGGGCTCAAGTGAGTCTCCTGCCTCAGCCTCCCAAGTAGCTGGGACTACAGGCGCTCGCCACGCCTGGCCATTTTTTGGTTGCAGCCATCATTGTTGTTTGGCTGGCCCCAGCTGGGAATTCGAACCCGCCACCTTAGATGTATGTGGCTGGTGCCTTAGCCGCTTGAGCCACAGGTGCCGAGCCCTCTTGATGTTTTTGTAAATGGAATTGTTCTCTTAATTTCCATTTGTGATTATTGATTGTTAGCATATAAAACAACTTATTTGTGTATGTTGATCTTATGTGCTAAAACTTTACTGAATTCATTTACTGAATTCATTTATTAGTTCTAGCAATTTAGAGGGGTATAAATTCTTTAGGATTTTTCTATATAAGGGGCCAGGGCCATACCATCTGTGAATAGAGATGATTTTACTTCTTTTTTTTTTTTTTTTTTTTGAGACAGAGCCTCAAGCTGTCCCCCTGGGTAGAGTGACGTGGCATTACAGCTCACAGCAACCTCCAACTCCTGGGCTCAAGCGAGTCTTCTGCCTCCGCCTCCCAAGTAGCTGGGACCACAGGCGCCCGCCACAACGCCCAGCTATTTTTTGGTTGCAGGTGTCATTGTTGTTTGGCGGGTCCGGGCTGGGGATTCGAACCTGCCACCTTAGGTGTACGTGGCTGGCGCCTTAGCCGGTTGAGCTATAGGCGCCGAGCCATGATTTTACTTCTTAACTAATTTGGATGCTTTTAATTTCCTTTCATGGCCTGATTGCTCTGTCTAGAATTTTCTATCTCTTCTTCCTTTCCTCTTCCTCTTCTTCTCTCCTCCCCTCTCCTCCTCCTTATTCTTTCATCCTCCCTCTCTTCCTTCTCTTGTTTTGATACAGGCTCTCACTCTGTCACCTGGGTTGCAGTGCAGTGGTGTCATCATAACTCACAGTAACCTGAAGTGATCCTCCTGGCCCAGCCTCCCAAGTAGCTGGGACTATAGGCACCACTACACCCAGGTGGTTTTTCTACTTTAGTGGAGAAGGGGTCTCACTCTCACTCAGGTTGGTCTTGAACTCCTGAGTTCAAGTGATCCTCCTGCTTCAGCCTCCTTAGCTGCTTGAGCCACAGGCACCGAGCCTTGTTGATCTGTTTTTTTAAAAAAACAACTTTTGACTAGGCATGGTTGCTCATGCATAATCCTTGCACTCTGGGAGGCTGAGGCGGGTAGATCACTGAAGCTCAGGAATTTGAAACCCTAACCACTAACCCTGTCTCTACTAAAAATAGAAAACCTAGTTAGGCATTGTGGTGGGTGCCTATAGTCCCAGCTATTTGGGAGGCTGAGGCAAGAGGATCACTTGAACCTAAGAGTTTGAAGTTGCTGTAAGCTATGATGCCATGGTACACTACCCAGGGTGACAGAGTGAGACTTTATCTCAAAACAAACAAACAAACAAACAAACCAAAAAAAAAAACCCCAAACCAAACTTTTAGTTTGTTGATTCACTCTATTGTTTTATATTCTCTATTTCATTTATATCTGCTCTAATCTTCTTTTTCTTATTATTTTTTGAGACAGAGTCTCACTTTATTGCCCTTGGTAGAGTGCTGTGGCATCACAGCTCACAGTAACCTCCAATTCCTGGGCTTAGGCGATTCTCTTGCCTCAGCCTCCCTGGTAGCAGGGACTACAGGCACCTGCCTTAATGCCTGGCTATTCTTTTTTTGTTGTTGCAGTTTGGCAACACTGGGTTCGAACCTGCCACCCTCTGAGCCACAGGCGCTGCCCCAAAGGTTGTGATCAATTAGCTGTAAACACCACTGCACTCAGACCAGCCTTTTTTTTTTTTTTTTTTGAGACAGAGTCTCACTATGTCATCCTCAGTAGAGTGCCATAGTGTCATAGCTCACAGCAACCTCTAACTCTTGGACTTAAGCAATTCTCTTGCCTCAGCCTCCCAAGTAGCTGGGACTACAGGCACCTGCCGCAACTGCTGGCTATTTTTTGTTGCACTTGTCGTTGTTTAGCTGGCCCAGGCTGGGTTTGAACCCACCAGCCTGGGTGTATATGGCTGGTGCCATAACCACTGTCCTATGGACACTGAGCCATATCTGCTTTAATCTTATTATTTCCTTTCTTCTGCTAACTTTGAGGTTAATTTACTCTTACTTTTCTATTCCTTAAGGTATTTTTATTTTATTGGTTTGAGATTTTTCTTCTTTTAAAAATATATTGCCATATATTTCTGTTAGTGAACACTATTTTTGTTGCAACCCATAAACTGGCATTTTTTTTCATAGCCAAAATATAGACAAGCCTTTATTATTATCAAATATATGCTCTCCTCATCTAAAACAATTTCTTTCTATATTATTCTGTCTCTCTTTCTCTCTATCTTTTTTTTTTTTTTTAGACAGAGTCTCAAGCTGTTGCCCTGGGAAGAGTGCCATGGGGCATCACAGCTCCCAGCAACCTCAAGCTTTTGGGCTCAAGCGATTCTCTTGCCTCAGCCTCCCAAGTAGCTGGGACTATAGGCACCCACCACAACACCCGACTATTTTTTTTGTTGTTGTTGTTGCAGTTGTCACTGTTGGTTAGCTGGCCCAGGCCAGGCTCGAACCTGCCAGCCTTGGTGCATGTGTCCAGCACCAAAACCACTGTGCTATGGGTGCCGAACCATCTATCTTATTCTCCTCATCTGATTTCTTCTTTTTGGCAAGAAAAGTGTTGGTTTGGGAAAGAAGGGTGAGGAGTAGAAACGTGTAGTACTCTCCAAGTTTTAGCTAAACAATGTATGAAGTGATTCTTTTTTTCATAATGCATTGATTCCTTTATTTTATTTTATTTTATTTTTTTTATTGAATGGTAACTGTGTACATTAATGCACTTCTGGGGTACATGTGGTGTTTTCACACACAATCTGAGACACTTCCATCAAACTGGTTAACCTAGCCTTCATGTAACTTTCTTAGTTATTGTGTTAAAACGTTCATATTCTACTCATAGAAAGATTCACTTGTACCCTTGTAAGATGAACCACAGAAGTGAACCTTCGAATCCCTCTCCCTCTACCCACTCCCCCCTCCCTGCCCCCTCCAAGGGTTAAATTAATTTCATAATAGGGGAAAATTTCTGCCTTTTAATTGGAGTGTTTAGAGTACTTTAAATTGTAAAATTTAAATTCTGCTTAATTTTTAAAATTTTTTCCTGTAAGAGTTTTTATTGTCATTTCCTTTGTTGTTTTTGCTTTGCCTTTTTGTTTTATTTTTTTCTAGTTGCTCTAAGGTTTACATTATATATATCATATCACAGATTATCTCCGAGTAATATTATACCACTTTACTTATCCTGTAGGAATCTTACAACAGTACACTTCCATTCCCCCCTCCCATCCTTTGCTGTTGATATATGTTACTTCTATATATCTTTTGATCCCCAAGTACATGATTATTATTTTATCTTGAAATAGTCAATTATAGGCCCAATAAGAATAACAGGGACCAGATTTACCCTTCTGTACAACACAGTGAATTTTTAAAAACACACACACAATATTAAAAAGCAATGCTTTTAAAGACATTGGACATCAGGCAATGAAGGAGAATAATCTCTAAAAGACAGGAAACATACCATATAAACTCTACGTTTGTAGCAACTTAACTGCCTTGAAAGGGATTTCAGGCTTTGGCACAAGGAGGGGGAATCCACATCTAACCTAATGGACTGGCTAAGTTCAGGGGACAAAGCTAAGCATCTGTGGACATGAAGGTGTCTAGAATTCCCAAGATAGACTACTTAAGAGAAAAATGTTGTACAGATAGAGAACACTGGAGATTTGCATAGGAGCCCCTTAAGTATTCGGTAGAGCACTGATCAGTGCCCATATGTAAGAAAACTGTTTTTCCCAAGGCCAAGAAAAAACAATGTGAAAAGGTTGGAGAATAGTGCTGAAAGATCACAAAAAGCCAGAGATAGTGCCTCACCCTACACATCAGACTAGAAAAACAAGTAACTCAGGGGTTATTAGGTAGTATACTCAGGAAGGTCTTGCCTCTAGAGTGAAAAATAATTAACCCTGGACTGAGCACTGCTCAAGATTTGCTGATGTCATAAAGCAAGATTCAGAAAGATCAAATTCTTTCTAAATAATTAGCTGCATCATCCCAGGGGGAAACAAAACCAAAACTATTTACAGGAATATAAAAATCCAGGGTTCGATAAGGTAAAATTCACAATGTCTGGCCTTTAATCAAAGACTTTTAGGCATAGAAAGCAGCAGAAAAATACAACCCATACTGAGAAGAGTAATCAATCAATTGAAATGAACCCAGAACTGACAATAGATGTCAGAATTGGCAAACCAGGACATTAAAAAGTTATTATAACTATATTATTTATAGATAAAAAGCTAAATAGAGACATGAATGATAGTTTAAAAAAATGAACATCAAGAGTTGAAAACTACATTGTCTGAGATGAAAAATCTCAGTGTCCAAAATGGACTAATTAGACATGGCAGGAGAAAATATTAGTGAATTTGAAGACACAGCTATAAACATTATTCAAAATGAAACAAAGAAAAACAAACTTTTATTTTAATGAGAAAGCATCATTGAACTGTAGGAACTTCAGGTAGCCTAATATATAAATAATTGGACTTCCCAAAAGAGAGAAGAGGTGAGGAATAGAAAGATTGGAAAAAATATTTAAAGAAATGATAGCAAAAAATATTTTCAAATTTGCTAAATATAATTCTAAGCATAGGAAATATGAGGAAAACGATACCAAGGCATATAATAATCAAATTGCTAAAACTGGTAACAGAGAAAACTCTTAAAAGTAGCCAGAGGAAAGAAGATACTATATACAGAGGAGAAAAAAGATAAATTTAATATTGCAGGGTTCTCCTCAGAATAAATTTAATATTGCAGGGTTCTCCTCAGAATAATGAAAGAAAAAGACAGTGGAATATGACTTTTAAATTGCTGAAAAACATTATCAACCTAGAATTTTATGCCAAGTGAATATATCTTTGAAGACATTCTCAGACACACAAAGACTGAAAGAATGTATCACCAGCAGAGTTGCACTCCAAGAAATATCAAAGAACATTCTTCAGGCGGAAAGAATATGGCATAGATTAGAATATGAATCTATACAGAGGAATAAAGAGTGCTGGAAACGGTAACCACATGAGTAAAAGCACTATAAAAGTTTTATTTTCTGAGTTTCTTTAAAAGATATTAACTATTTAAACAAAGAAATAACAATATATTGGGTAAATTATATGACAACAGTAGCATAAATCTCAACAAATGTAATCAGTGTAACCTACTTCTTTGTACCCTCAATGAATTTGAAACCATTAAACAAAATAGCATAAATCTCAAAAGGGAGAAATAGTAATCTGTTATTGTAAGATTTTTATAATATATATTTGGTGCTATAATATTCCTGGAAGGTAGACTGTAATAAATTAAATAACTAAAAAACCTTACAGAAAATACTAAAATAGTAAAATAGTTATAGCTGATAAACTAGCCAAAGATAAAAAAGACTCACAAAAAAGTTTATAAATTCAAAGAAGGTAGAAAAAAAGAGAATACAGAACAAATGGGACACTTAGAAAATAAATAGCAAAAGGATTGATTTAAATGTAACCTTATCGATAATTACATTAAATGTATATGGTGTAAATGCCCCAGTTAAAAGGCAGAGATCACTAGATTGCATAAAAAGGCAAAATCCAATTACACGCTGCCTGTAAGGAACATACTTTACCTATAAAAACAAAATTGGGTTAAAAGTAAAAAAATTTAAAAAAGATATCCCATAGTCACACTAACCAAAAAAAACTAAAGAGATTATTTTAATATCTGACAAAGAAGATTTCAGAATCAAGAATGTTTCCTGGGATAAAGGCATCAATGAAGAGGGAGTCTATAACAATACTAAATATCATGCCTTTAATAATAGCTTCAAAATATATAAAGCAAAACTGATAGAACTGGAAGGAGAAATAAATAATTTTGCAATTATAGTTGAACAGTCAATAAGCAGGAAATCATCAAAAATACAATAGACATTAACAATCTTATCAACCAAACTGACCTAAATGACACAGAACATTCCACCAAAAAATGGCAGAATACCAATTCTTTTCAAATGTACAGAGAACGTGTGCCAAGATTAACCATATTCCTGGGTCATTAAAAAAAAGACACAATTAAATTAAAATGCTTCAAGTCACACAAATATGTTCTTTGATCACAATACAATTAAATGATAAATCAATAACAAAAAGATATATGGAAAATCCCCAAATATTTGGAAGCCAATCCATATCTAAGGTTATTTAAAAAAGAAATCAAAAGGGAATTTGATGACTGAAAATGAGATGACTTTCCTTACCTTTCAGAGTAGACAAATTAATGACTATATAACATCCAATATTGGTGATGATATGAGAAAATGGACTCTCTCTTATACCGTTGGCAGGAAAGTAAAACCGCGCAATCTTTTAGGAGTGATGTAGTGGCATGTATCAAATTTTAAAATGTTCCTGCCCTATGATCCAGCCTTCCACTCTCAGCAATCTATTATCCAGTATGGTTACTGAAAGTAATAGGCACGCAGATGTTCATAGCTGTACTATAATAGTGAAAAATAGAAAACATTATACTGTCCATCAGGAAGGGATTGAGAGAATGACTGTCTCACATACTGTGTCAAATGCTCTATTCTTGTATTCCGAAGAAAATTATAATAAAAAAACTTGCTTTTTTAGTTTTTGTTTCTGCAACTTTTATTTCTCTAGGCTCTGAACAGCTTGCCCTTTTTTGTTGAAGGGGAACTAGTTATCTTTTAACTTCTATCCATATTGGGTATTTTTTCCCTGCCTGTAATGCTTAGGGCAGAAGGAGGGAGTTGGCCTCTGGCTAAAGCTTCATTCTATGCCTTGCAGAAACACTTGGATGTCTCTTATCTCACTCGTCACCCTGGGAAAGGAAGCCCCAGCCACAAACACTGCTTCACCTTCATACAGAATTGCCTCTGGGGCAGCCTGAGAGGTCTGGGTTTATCACAGTGCCTGGCATGTAAGATATGCTGTTCATGTGTGAGCTATTTGTTTACCAGGGTACTATCTCCTAAGCAACTGCTTAAAAGCCTGTCAAAGGTAGAGAGCCTGAAGACCTCCTCTCCATTGCCTTCTGTTTCTCTGGCATAAAAAGCCCCCGGGAACCGCACAGACACTACCCCAGCCAGGTGATGAAGGCCAACACCAATAGTTATAAGTCACATTGATAGTATGGACAGATTTTAGCTTCCTAGGAAGCTGTAACATGTACCAAAGACTAGGAGGCTCAAAACAACAGAAATTTATCATTGTGCAGTTCTGGATGCTAGAAATTTGGAATCAAGGTACCAATAGGGCCCTGCTCTCGCTGAGAGCTCTAGGGGAGACTCCTTCTTTTGACTCTTCTAGTTTTGGTGTGTGCCAGTAATTTGTGATGTTCCTTGCAAATGCATCACTCAAATCACAGGGCTGTCTTCTTGCTGTGTATCTGATTCTGCATCCAAAGTTCACTATTTTATAAGGACACCAGTCATATTGGATTAGAGCCCAGTGATATCAATTTTAATGATCCTGCTTTAACTTGATTAACTCTGTAAAGATCTTATTTCCAAATGAAGTCAAACTTTGAATTACTGTGGGTTAGAACTTCAACATATCCTTTAGGATAGGACACAAGTCAACCTATAACAAAGTCTTTGATAAGCTGTGATGAAAATATACTTTACTTTTGTGGTTTTCCTCCCATATACTCTGCACCAAATTATCCCTATTATTTATCTTATTATTATTATTATAACAGAGATGGAGTCTTGCTCTGTTGCCCAGCCTGGAGTGCAGTGGCTATTCACAGGCATGATCATAGCTTACCGTAACCTCAAACTCCTGGACTCAAGGGATCCTCCTGCCTCAGCCTCCCAAGGAGCTGAGACTTCAGGCTTGTGCCAGCATGCCCAGCTAATTTTCCCTGTTATCAACATCTTTACTACATTTGTTACAATTAACGAAGAATACTGGCATATTATTATTGACTGAGTCCATAGGTTATTTAGATTTTCTTAGTGTTTACTAGTGTCCTTCCCTGTTCCAGGATCCCATCCAGAATACCACATTGCATTCAGTTGTTGTGTCTTGTTGGGCTGCTCTCATCTGTAGCAGTTTTTCAGTTGTCCCTTGTTATCAGTGACCTTGACAGTTTTGAGGAGTTTAGTCAGATATTTTGTAGAATGCCTCTCTATTCCACTCTATCAGAATTTGTCTGATGTTTTTCTCATGATTATATTGGGGTTGCGGATTATTGGGAGGAAATCATTAACTTCCTTGAGCATAACAACAATGAAGACACAAGCTACCAAAACCTCTGAGCAATTGTTTGTAATTGCAGAAGTCAAATGTGACTTGAGTAATTACAAATGTAATACAGTCTTTTCCTTTCTTAAAATGTGTATACATTTTTGGCACCCTATGGGGGTGGGGAGGGTGTCATTAGGAAAGTTTTGAGATACACAAAAATCAAGAAACATAAATCTGCAGGGCCAGATGAAGCCCTCCCAGCAACGCCGATAAGCCCAGCAAGTTGAAACTTGAACGGATGAATCAGAAAGGACACCATGGATTGTTTTTCTTGGACATGAAATATAATGGATCATAACACAGTCTGTCTCAAAAGTTTCATAGTGACTCGTGTGTATGTGTACGTATATGTGTACACATACACACGTGTATACACACCCCACATTTTGTTTATCCATTCATCCGTTGATGGCACCTCGGTTGATTCAGTATTTGGCTATTATGAATAGTACTACACTAAACACAGGCGTGCAGATATTTCTTTGATATGTCGATTTCCTTTCTTAGGGATACATATCTGGTAGTAGAATTGCTGGATCACATGATAGTTCTATTTTTGGTTTTTTGAGGAACTTCCATACAGCTTTCCACAGTTGCTGTACTAACTTATATTCTCACCAGCAGAGCAGATGGGCATCCCTTACTCCACAGCAATGCCAGGGTCCGTTTTTCCCTTTCTGATAAAAGTCATTTTAATTAGGGTGAGGTATATCTCATTTTGGCTTTCATTGGCATTCTCTGATGATGAGCAATGTTGAGTATTATTTTTTCATACACCTGCTGGCTATTTATTTGTATGTCTGCTTTTGAGAAATGTCTATCCCAATCTTTTGCCTATTTTTAAAATCAGATTATTTGGGGTTCTTTGACAACTGAGTTATTTGAACTCCTTATACATTCTAGTTATTAATCCCTTTTCAGATGGATAGTTTGCAAATTTTTTCTCCCATGTTTGTGAGTTGTCTCTTCACTTTTGTTGACTGTTTCCTTTGCTGTGAAGAAGCTCTGCAGTGTGATATAATTCCATTAGTCTATTTTTGCTTTTCTTGCCTATACTTTTGAGATTTTAGACAAAAAATCTTCTCAGACCAACATCCTGAAGCATTTCCCTAGTGTGTTATTCTAGTCCTAGATTTTCAGGTCCTAGATTTAAGTATTTAATCTATGTTGATGTAATTTTTGTATGTGGTGAGAGATAGGGTCTAGTTTATGGATATATAGTATTCCAGCACTATTTATTAAAGAGGCTTACCCTTCCCTCCTGTATGTTCTTGGTGCTTTTGTCAAAAATAAGCTGACTATAGAAGTGCAGATTTATATCTGAGTTTTTATTCCATTGGTCTACTTGCCTGTTTTTAATGCCTGTACCATGCTGTTTGGGTTATTACAGCTCTGAGGTATATTTTGAAGCCAGGTAACATGATACCTCTGGCTTTGTTCTTTTTGCTCAGGATTGCTTTGGCTATTCAGGGTCTTTTGTGGTGCCATCTAAATTTTAGGGTTATTTTTTCTATTTCTGTAAAAAATGTCATTGGTAATTTGGTAGGGACTGCTTTTAGTAGTATTGCCTTTTAAACAATATTATTTTGCCAATCCAAGAGTATGAAATATCTTTCCAGTTTTTGTGTCCTCAATTTGTGTCATTGGTGTTTTATTAAGTTCTCCTTGTATAGATCTTTCATTTCTTTGGTTAAATTGGTTTCTAGGTATTTATAGTCTTCATCGTTATTGTAAACAGCATTGCTTTCATGATTTCATTTTCAAATTATTCTCTATTGGCACATATAAACACTACTGATTTTTGAATGTTGACTTTGCATCCCACAGCTTTATTGAGTTCATTTATCAATTCTAACAGTGTTTGTTTTTTTTTAAACATTAGTTGCCTTTTATTACTTTTCTCTTTTTTTTTTTTTTTTTTTTTACTTTTTGGCCAGGGCTGGGTTCGAACCCACCACCTCCGGCATATGGGGCTGGTGCCCTACCCTTTTGAGCCATAGGTACCACACCCTCTAACAGTGTTTTGATGGAGTCTTAAGATTTTTATAAATATAAGATTATGTTATCTATAAACAAGGCTAATTTGACTATTTCCTTTCTAATTATGTATGTCCATACAAAGACTTGTACATAAATGTTTATAGCAGATTTGTCATTGCCCCAAAGTGGAAATAATTTACATATCCAAATATTCATCAACAGGTGAATGGTTAAACAAATTGTGGCTTATCCAAAAAATGGAATACTACGTGACAATAATAAGGAGAAAGCCATTTATACATGCACTAGCAGAAATAAGTTTCAAAACAAATATGCTGAGTGAAAGAAGTCAGACATGAAAGAACACATACTGATCCTGTGTTTGTAAAACTTTAGGAACCACCAACTAATCTAGAGTGATATAAAGCAGATTAGTGTTTACTTGGTTGCAGGGCAAGAGGTGTGGGGAGGTCCAGGAAGGAGAGATTACAAAGAAGTACAAGGGAAATTTTTGAAATGATAGGTATGTTGAATTTCCTATTTGTGATGATAATTTCACTGGTGTGTACATGTGTCAAACTTAGAAAAAAATTTTTGAGACAAAGTCTCTCTCTATTGCCCAGGCTAGAGTATCATAGCATCAGCCTAAATACCAGCAACCTCAGACTCCTGGGTTTGAGCAATCTTCCTGCCCCGGCCTCCTGAATAGCATGGACTACAGGAGCCCACCCATAACAACTGAATAATTTTTCTATTTTTTGTAGAGATGGGGTCTTGCTCTTGGTCAAGCTGGTCTCAAACTCCTGAGCTCAGGGGATCTTCCTGACTTGGCTTCCCAGAGTGCTAGGATTACCGGCATGAGCCACTGTGCCGATATCTATAGTATCATATGTCAATTATATTTTAATGAAGTTGAAAAAAATGAATCAATTATATTTTAAAGAGTTCAAATTATTTTTAAAATATCTCATATATATTCACATTTCTACATGCCCACCACTCTGGGTTACTCTATTTCTAGCCAAATTTCTGCCTGGTATCATTTTTCTTCTTGAACATTTCCTTTAATGTTTCTTATAGTGGAGGTGGGCTGACAGTGAATGAATTCTTTTAGCTTTAATTGGTCCAAAAAGGCCTTATATTGTTCTTATTTCAAAAAATAACATTTAAGCCATGTGTAGTAGTGCATACCTGTAGTGACAATTACTCAAGAGGCTGAAGCAGGAAGATCACTGGAGCTCAGAAAAAAAATTTTTTTGCTGGGTACAAAATTCTAGATTGACAGGTTTTCTGTTGGTACTGTAAATATGAAATTCTGTCTTCTTCTGGATTTGACTGTTTTTCACAAGCAGTCTGTTGCCATTCCCGTGACTTCAATATGTAACCAGTCTTTTTCCTGTAGCTGTTTTTAAAATTTTTATTTTATCACTGGTTTTATTTTATTACACTTGATTCCAGCATATTTTGGTGCAGTTCTTTTTGAGTTTCTTTTGCTTTGGGTTCATTGACCTTTTGGACCTGTGGCTTTATCATTTCATTTGGAAAGATTTTAGTCCTTAATTTGTTTGAAAAAATTTTATCTCCTCCTCTTGACTCCTGTTATATGACGTGAGGGTATGCCATCATTCTGGGTATTTTTTTCTGTTTTCTTCCCCTTTGTGCTTCATTTTGGATAGTTTTTATAGCCATGTCTTCAAGTTTACTTTTCTTCCGCAGTGTCTAATCTGTGGTTCATCTCACCCAAGGTATTTTTAATTTCAGATATCAAATTTCTCATCTTTAAAAGTTCCATTTGGGTGGGGTTTTATATCTTTCAATTTTCTCTTTATCATAGTCATGTTTTCCTCTATCTTTTTGAACAGTTGGAGAATAATCATAGCAGCTCTTTTAATGTCCTACAATCCTATAGTCCTACAGTCCTAAAACCACGGGAATTAAAGTTGAGCTTGGAAGATGGTCCCAAGATCCTGATGACAGTGCAGAAAACTGACACCATGAGTGCAGTCTTATGAGACCATAGCAGAGAGCCCCACAGAGCTATGCCATGTCTATGCTTCTTGCCTACAGAAACTGTGAAATAATAAATGAGTGCCCACTTGAAGCCACTAAGTTTGTGGTAATTTCATGTAATAGCAATAAATACTAACACATCTGGTAATTTTTGGTCAAGGGCCTGACATTTTGAATTATGCCTGTTGAGTGTTAGATATTTGTGTATAATATGGGACATAAGTAAGATACTTGGCAATAGTTGGATCCTTTCAAGCCTTTTTTCTTCTGGGGGATGGGCCCAGAGCATCCTTTACTTTAGGGCTAATTTAGCCTGACTAATAAGGTGGTATCCTTCAGGGACTTGTGGATGATGTCTTTAATGTTATAAGGTTTTCCACTCTGGCTGAGGTGCACAAGAACAATCCCCAGACCTGTCTGAGCTCTGGAAATTGTTCAACCTATTGCTTTCTAGTGGTTCATTTCCTGGCCTTTGCAATTCTAATGTGCAGTAAGGGTTGAGAATCATTGACCTGGATGATCTATAAAAACATTTATAGAAAGAATCTACCATTATTCGGCACTTAGCATGCAACAAGCTTTCTTCTGGGTATTTTTACTTACCTGTCTCACTGAATCCTCATGACAACCCTGTAAAGTGGGTATCACATGGAGGCTGAGGCTCAGGGAGGTTAGCACATACTCAGAACAGTTGACCTAAGACAATCCCTTTGCAATACTCAAGAGCTCCCTTTTTATTTGCATCTCTCACTTGTCCAGCACCCTGCTACTAAATTCCAGGCAGCTTGGTCTCCCTGCTTCAATCTGTTTCCTCAACTCAGAACATCACATTAATGACATTGCAGGGCTCACTTTGTTTGTTTCCTTCCTCTAAAATATCACATTCCTACCCTGCCTGTTGCCCCATGTCTGAAAACTATCATATCTTATATTTTGTCCAGATTTCTGTGTTTAAGGTGGGAGAATAAATCCAATTACTTAGTACTTTTTTATGGCTGGACGCAGACATTGTTGGGGAACACTTTAAATATTGAAGCTGGGTGTGGTGGCTGATACCTGTAACCACAGCTACTCAGGAGACTGAGGCAGGAGGATTACCCAAGTGCAGGAGTTCTGGGCTGCAGTAAGCTATGATGGCACCACTGCACTCTAGCCAGGGTGATAAACCAAGACCCTATCTCTAAATAAATAAATATTGAATCATGTGTCCCATCTCAGGATGTTCTGGGGGCAGCCTTGGACACTGGGAATTTGAGAAGCTCTCTTAGTGATTCTAAGAGAACCAGAGTTGAGAACTGTTGACCTGAATGATCTATAAAATTATTCACAGAAAGGATCTAACATTTGCTGAGCACTTAGCATAAACCAGGCATTCTGCTGGGTATTTTACTTATCTATCTCATTAAATCCCCAAGACAACCCTGCTGAAGTGGGTATCACATGGAGGCTGAGGCTCAGGGAGGTTAGTGACCTTACTCAAGTCATATCACCAGTAAGTGGAAGAGCAGGGAACTGAAACTGTTACCAAAAGTTCAGTACTTGTCCCCAGTGCCAAATCAGCAAGAATAAAGAACAAGGACAAGGAGGTTGAAGAAAAGAAAAAAGAAGTTTATTAATTTGCTGGCAAGTGAGGAGGACATCGGACTAGCATCTCAAATGACCATGTCTTGACTTTAAGCAGAAATACAGGACTTTTTAAGTTTCCAGAGCTTGGGCTCAATTGTCTGTGGCTGGTGTCACATGCCATGGCTTTGGGCTATTGTTGTTTAATTGTAGTTGGTGGTTTTGGTTGACCTTATCTCTAGTGAAGATGATCTCAAGACCTCTGAACAATTCTGTTGAGCCCTCGACTGTGGTTTAAGATACTAGAAAACAAACAACAAAAAACATTTTTCTACTCCTTTGATTATTGGACTTGGGCAGAAACGCAGGTTTTAATTCCTAAAAGGGTGGGGGATTTTAAAGAGACAATTCATTATACATGTCCCCCCTTTTCAGATCTTTACCTCTGTTACATATTCTCCACTGTATGGGAGGAGAGCTGATGAAGTCATTGAGCTGCTTTCTTGAATCGGGGCATTGTTTTGGATGAAAGCTTTGTACTTATTTATGCCATTGCTCTTTCTCTTTTGTCAAAGCCTTGGGGTAGATTTACAAATAATAAAGGATGCAACAGATTATCGGGTGAAAAAGGGCATAAGTAACAACTATAACCATGAGGGCTGACAAGGCCAAGTTGAGGATACCTGATAAGAATGACTTTACCCCACTTGTTATCTAAGACACTGATAGGACTGTGGGTCCTTACTTTTACCTTATACCTAATGTCAGATATGGGGCTAGGTAAGAAAGAAATGTGGGACCTCACAGTACAGAGCTATTAGTCACAATAACAAACCCAGCAGCAAGACAGATCAGCAGAGGAGGTGATGGTTTTGGAAATCCTCACTATGAAGTTGTCTCTATATTCTGTATACAGAACAAATACCAAAGAAAGATTATCAAAAAAAAAAAATCAACATTTTCTTTTTCCCTTTTTCTTAAATGGACGTTTCAGATCACCTAAGGGCTGGCCTATCCACTGGGGGTTTGGTTCCTTCTCTTCCATGGGACACCTGGCGTGATGATCCCAAGGATTTACTCCTCATGATTTCAACAAGGTGTGAGCTGTTAGAAGCACTTCACAGGGTCCCTTCCACTTCTTTGCCAGTTGTTGTTGGGGTCCTCGTTCTTTCTCAGCTTTAAACAACACCTGGTTTAAAGGGGTGGAGGGGAGCTTCCAAATGGGGTGAGGACCTAAAGGGTGAGGCAAACTCATAGGTAGTGGTTAGTATTTATTTGTTTGACACATCACTTTACTCTGTTTTCTTTGCTTATGGTTATATTACCATACTTACCTCAGGGTGCTAGGAAGGATCTCCCATAACCTATTTCACAGGGGCTTAAGCCTACTTCTAGAGGCTACCCTTATCTGGAGGAAGGCAGGAGGCAACATTTTCTCCCACTTTAGATGGGTTTCCCAAATCAGTTTTAATGTATGACTCATCAACTCCATTTTCTCTCATAGATTGAAATTGCCAGGATGCATGTGATTTCCATTCTAGCTGCAGGGCCTTATTTACTTGCTGAGTTATCTTGGATAGAAACAAGGGTTCATTATCACTCCGTATGGAGGAAAGGAGTCCAGTCCTTGGTCAAATGCAAAAGGAAACCGTGTCTCCACTTTTGTTCTTCTAGTTGGCACTCCAGAGATTGAAGCATGGGTCACTGTTAGGTCTAACCACTTACCCCCAACCGCTGCCCACCATGTCTTTGGTCAGGCAGCCTAGCTTGGTGAAGAGCATGTACTCCTTTCCCTTGGTTTTTCCCTCTATGTTCTCTGTGGCCTCAGTTTCAGCCCTGACCACAGGCACAACTAGAGCCCCAAATGCCACTGCCATGGCCTCCGTGAAAGCTGCTGTGGCCTCCCATTCCAGGGCCCTGGGGCCTTCAGGCCCTCTCACTGCACAGGCATCATCCACCACTTGGTGTTTTCCACCAAGTCCTTACAAAGGGAAGTTAGTTTAGAGTTTAGAACAGGAAAGGTAGCTCCTGTGTCAATTAAAAGTCCACCAGTCAAGTTCCCACTGTCAATTGTGCCTGGAACTCCTGGGGGGATATTTGGATCAGAGCTTTCAGAGAGGCCTGGAGTCGTGGGCCTTCATTCATCATCTGAGTCCTGGACTTGAGAATAATTTATTCTCCTGGGGGTTTCTTGTTACCTGGAGCCCTCTGCAATTTGGGGCAGTGTTCTTTCCAACATTCTTCCTCTTTATAGAAAGCATACTGATTTTACTTCAACCTAGAGCGACCTTTTCTGCCCTTTCCTCTGACTGCCTCAAAAGGACCCTTGGTCAGAACAGCTAACAGAACACACACAGGTTTCAGCTTCTGTTCTTCTCCAGCATTGTATACTTTAAAGGCAATATCAACAAGCTGAGAGGGATTCATGCCAATTGCCCCTTCCACCTGCTGTAGTTTCTCCTTCTATCTGGAGCACTCTGTCCTATAAAAGTCATATTAACCATGTGCGAACTTTCAGGGGCCTCCGGCTCCACATCTGTATATTTCTGACAGATGTGTTCCAAAAATTCAGAGGGATTTTCATGAGCTTTTTGTGAAGCCCCCAGGTATTGCCATAGAGGAAATTGCCCTGTTCCGCTCCAGGTACCCTCTGGCAAAATTGTGCAAGACCTTGCCAGGTCTTGCAGGAGAGATCATTCCCACTCCCGAGTCATAACCCGGGGGACATGGGGCTAAAGAATGAGTTCCAGTTGTAACTCCCCCAGTTGGGGGCCCCTCCACCAGCGGTGGTGGGTATGGGGAGCTGGTTGGGGGGAGCAGTTCTGTGAGATTTGGATTGAAAGTGTTCTTGAGATTCAACCTGGTTGATTTCTCAGTTCCGTCCCAGGCCTATCAGCCCCTTTATTAAGCGATTGAATGAAAGAGCATACATGTGGGATCTTGTCCCATTTACCTGACCTCTGACAAATAATAACTTAAGGTTCCATTCAACAGTCACTTCTTCTCACTCTCTAACATGTGCCTTGGCCAAGCAGTATTATGATAAAACACTATTCTGTCTTTAAACCCATAGCTATAAGTTAGCCATTCCACCAAGATTCTCCCAAGGAACTTTGATATGGAATAGAAATGGAGCCTTCCACCTTGAAACGAAACTCACAAACAACAACAAATACAAGTTGACAAGGAGATGGTAACAGGGAATTCCCAATCCAAACAGTCCCAATACCAAGACCTCCAAACAAATGAGAGCTGCACACAAGAGAGCCGAGTTCTCCCAACCCAACGGGGACAACCCCCCAGGTTCCCTGCCCACTTAACTGTGACTTCTCCTTCTATTCCTACAGCGCCACAAACGCCCTGTCACACAGCTGGAAGGTTCACAACCTTCCCCAAATGTGTGGCACCACAGGTCATGGATGCACCCCAGGGCACTTACCAAAAGGGCCAAGGCATCACAACTCTTCTCAAATCCATTTTCTTTTCTTCAAGGAGGTTCAGGTAGCAAGTTGCATCTAATTCCAGGAGAGAAAGACAGCAATTTCTCACAGCTAAACAGGCTCCAGCAGCTGTTGGGGCGGCCCCTCACTCTTACCACAATGCATCTGCTGGTAAAAAGCCAAGGCTTGACCTGGGGCTGCTCCCTGCCTCTTTGAGCCATGGCAGCAGTCATGGGGTGCTGTTCCACTGGGGTGCCAGTGGCCCCGATCAGGGACGCCAAATTTTGTTACCAAAAGTTCAGTATTTGTCCCTGAGTCTGAATCAGTAGGAATAAAGGAGGACAAGTGGTTCCAGGAAAAGGAAAAATAAGTTTATTAATTTGTGGACAAATGAGGAGGGCAGCCCACTAGCATCTCAAAAGATCATCCATGTCCTGCCTTTAAGCAGAAATACAGGGCTTTCTAAAGGGGGGGTTTCAGAGCTTGGGCTCAGGCCTATGTGACCAGTATCACATGTCAGGGCTTCGGGCTATTGTTGTTTTAATCATAGTTGGTGGTTTTTGTCAACCTTATCTTGGTGAAGATGATCTCTGACCTCCAGACAATTCTGTTGAGCCATCTCCTGTGGTTTAAGATACTAGAAAACTAAGAACATTTATCTGCCCTTTTGATTATTGGACTTGGGCAGAACTGCAGGTTTTAATTCCTGAAAGGGTGGGGAGTTTTAAAGAGACAACCTGCAATACATTTTGCCCTTTTTCAGACCTTTACCTCAGTTACAAAATCAGCTGCCTGTTTCTGGTGGTTGCGTCAGCAGAAAAAAGCCAAGTTCTCTAAAATAACCCAAATAGGCTTATCCTGAGCCAGGGTATAAGGAGCCATGCCCTAGCAGTCTTGAACAAGTGGTCCAGCTATGCTGGGGTTGCCATTACTGTTTTTATACATTTTAGGAACATAGGAATTGCAGATAAAATCATCATCAATACATGGAAGGTATATATTGGTTTGGCCAGAAAAGGCAGGACATCTTGAAGGGGGTAGGGTGGGAGAGGTGTTACAGGTTATAACGAGTTCAAAGATTCTTTGAGTTATAATTAAAGAAATAAAGCTTGTTTAAAGGTTTGGAATGTTTTAAGTTAAAGAAGTTGGTTAATCTGAGATAAGCCACATTATACCAATCAAGTGATCTGTTAAGCAAATTGATAGACCACAGGTGATTTAACCTTTGCAGACCACAGGTGATTTAACCTTTGCTCTGCATTGCCTCAGGTCCTGTAAATAATCTAGTATCTTACTGTCTGAAGCATGTCCAACCTCCCCTTCATGGGCAAGGATCTCAGTTATATAGTTTTTCTGGGGTCCTTTGGCCACAAGGAGATTTGTTCAGTTGGCTGGGGGCTCAGGACTTGATTTTAGCTCTTTCCACTTCACAGTACCGCCATGCCTTTCCAACCCTGAAGATCAATCAGGGCTGCCTATGCTGGGTTCTGTGTAGGATGGACAGACCCCTGGGCCTGAGTGTCCCAGACAGGGGCTGGGCCCTGCTCCTGAATTCTCACTGGCTCCACTGAAGAGCTTTGGGCTGCAAAGTCCCTTCTTACCCGGCCCTTAGCTCAGAGCCCTCTTGACCTTTCAACTCCCATCTCTGCACCTGCTTGAAGCTACTGAGAAAAGCACAGTTGGCCTCCGAGATTCATCACTGACTCCCTGAAGGTGGGGAGCTGCCCCACTGCTGAGGGATGGCACAGCTGGAGCTAGTTGATAGAGGTAGACCAGCAAGTAGGGAGGTTTCCCTGGGTCCTCCATTCCCTTCACACTTTGGGGCAGGGGAACTGGATATGACACGACAGAGGGATAGTCTCAGAGCTGGTCATATCGCTGGCAGGATCCTTAGAGACTATGTCCAGTGTTTGATCATGCAGAAGGGGGAGCCACGTCCAGAGAGGCCAAGGGACTGTCTCAAGGTCATTCAGAGACCTAGGGACAGGTAGCCAAGAGCCCTAGCCACCTGCCCACTCTTCCTAGGACACAGCCTGCTAAACAGGCTCTGGCTGTCCCTAGCACCCCTGTCAGTGAAAGCTCAGCCAGGAGGTGTTAAGTGATACCCTCCCCCCGCCCCCCAACCCAGGTTCCAAAGTGGGTTGGAGCAGGGCTGAGTGTTCTGAAATGGGGTGGCTGCTCTAGGGTAGGTTGAAGGGCTGCTCCATCCTGGCTCACCCTCCCTTTCTGGGACCTTGATTGAGGCATGTTGTTCCCTTGGAAACAGAGCTGCTTTTCTCCTGGGGTCAGCAGCACTTAATCTGTGGTTTCTGCGATTTTGATGCTTGTGGGGGAAGGGATCCTGAACTCTCCTCCACATTCCTCCACCACCCCTACACCTGCTGCTTCGTGAAAGCACAAAGAGTTCCCCTCCTCACTCTCACACTCAGCTTCCCCACGTGTGTGCACCAGCGCCAGGCACACGCACACTTCACACACTTTCTCCCAAGCACAGAGAGCTTTTAATGACTCTGTTTTCTAACCCCCAGCTGAAAAGGAACAATCATGTCCTTGCCAATTACCCTCCCTTTGTGCCCTGAGGTTTCCCAAGAACCAGAATTGAAACACCCCTTTCTTTCAAATGCTATCTCCACAGCATTACAATCGATTGGGAGTGGGATGGGGGAAACAGGCCAGATAATTTCATTTTTCCTTGCCCCTCCACCTCCTAGGAGACTTAAATGGTTGCAAGGAGAGTCAAGGGTGTATTGGAGCATTACTTTGGGCACAATGATGGCTTACATAATCTACATTATAATCCGTCAGCATACACATTTTAAACACTTTGAGGACTGGGCTTCCTGTCTGATTTCCAGCTGTGGCTCCCTAGCACCCTGGGGCCCACTGGCTTTGTGCTGAATAAAGATATCCTGGACTTCAGGCAGGCAGAGATGAACACTTTCAGGGCAAAGACAGATACGCTGTGATTCTGACCCATGAACACAGCTGGTGTCAAGGAAGAAGAGGAGAGGCTTCTAATATGTCAAATAAGGTTTCCCAAGGACCCACACAGGGGGTGGCAGGAGAAACGTAGCCAATAGCAGGAGGCAAAAAGGGCTGGAACGGAGTTTGTAGGCCGGTGCCCTAATGAGGCTGAATTGGAAGGGAAGGGGCAGAAACTGCACCAAGACAATAAAAAAACAAAAGCAACAAAGGGACTTTTAACCGTGTTTAGAGGCTGGAGTCACTGGAAGGTCTTGATGGATAGCGGTAACAGGAGTCTGAACCCGGTGTGGACCGATCAGAAGCCTGCCTGGGGGCTGTCGGTGAACACCTGAATGCTGGAGACCCCAAGAGACAAAGCGGCAACTGTTTTTTAATTATGAAAAAATGTAAGCATTTGGTTAAAAGAAATCAAAACTATACAGAAAGAAATTTTTTAAAGATCAAAATTTCTTTCTCCTTCCCTAAACCCTACTCCTATTCTTGAGAGCTCTTCAGAGGTATTTGTAATTTTTTGTTCGTTTTGAGATAGTTTCACTCTGTTGCTGGGGGTAGAGGGTAGTGACCTCAGCCTGGCTCACAGCAACCTCAAACTCCTGGGTTCAAGTGATCCTCCTGCCTCAGCCTCCCAAGTAACGGAGACCACAGGCACCTACCACAACACCTGGCTAATTTTTCTGATTTTAGTAGAGATGGGGGCTTGCTCTTGCTCAGACTGGTCTCAAACTCCTGATCTCAAGCAATCATCCTGCCTAAGCCTCCCAGAGTATTAGGATTACAGGTGTGAGCCATTGCACCTGGCCTATAATTTCTTTACGTATCTTTCCAGATATTTTCATAAACTCGTGGTATATAATACACATACACACACCAATAGAGTCCTACTGCTCTGTACTTTTTTTTCACTTAATGTGTCAAAGCTCTTGTCATATCAGTCTGGATAGTTTTATCTCATTCTTTCTAGTTCATTTAATAGGTGTATAGGTGTGACTAGCCACCTAGTGACAAATGTATTTCTAATACTTTTTTAATTTTGCAATGAATATTCTAGCACATATATGTATATTTGAGTCAGGTGGTCAAATCCTTGAGGGTAAAGGCATATGCATTTAAATTTTTGATAGATATTAAACCTTACTTCAATGTATATAGGCAATTTTCAATTTCTTTTTTTTTTTTTTTTTGAGACAGAGCCTCAAGCTATCCCCCTGGGTAGAGTGCGGTGGCATTACAGCTCACAGCAACCTCCAACTCCTGGGCTCTAGCAAGTCTCTTGCCTCTGCCTCCCAAGTAGCTGGGACTACAGGCGCCCGCCACAACGCCCGGCTATTTTTTGGTTGCAGCCATCATTGTTGTTTGGCGGGCCCGGGCTGGGGATTCGAACCCACCACCTTAGGTGTACGTGGCTGGTGCCTTAGCCGGTTGAGCTATAGGCGCCGAGCCGCAATTTTCAATTTCAACAACCATACATGCAAGTGCTCATTTCTCCATATCTTTGCCAGCATTAGGTTTCATCACATTTTAATTTTTGCTAATCCAATACAGATTTAATTTCATTGTTATTTTGCATTAATCATGAGAAACTGAGTTTATTTTCATGTTTATTGGCATTTTGTGTGTCTTGCTTCTCTAAACTGCCTATTCCTACCCTTTACCCATTTTTCTTGGGTTGTATATCCTTCTCTTATTGATTGTTATGATCTGTTTCTACGATAGAAAAATTAATCCCTTATCATATTTGTAGCAAATGTTTTTGTAATTACTTTTTATTATGGTGAGGGATTTTATTCATAAGTACGTTTAAAATTGTTTATGTACCCAAACACAGTGATTTATTTTCTTTATGTTTGTCAAGACAGCAAGCTACTTTAAACAAGTCTGCCTTCTCAGTATGAATAAGTTATCTTTGACACTTCTGGAAGGACTGGCAGATATATTGCAGAACTTGAAACAGCAATCCTTGAAAAAAGCATGGAAAACAACAAGGGAAGAAGGAGGTCAACAAACGTCCCAGTTTTCCAAAGAAGAGAAAGATAGATTCTAGAGACACCAGGCAAATTAGTTTTATGCTAGTTGCAAGTATAATTGTAGAACTGATCACGAGGCCAGCTGTTTGAGAACGATGATCAAAGGGCATGTGGGCACTAAGAGGAAGCCAAGACAATGCACTCAGTCCCCATTTTTGGTAAGGTCACTAGACACATAAATCAGAATATTACTGTAGACCTATAACTGCTGGAATTTAGTTGGGCGTTTGATGAAATCTCTCAAGATTTTCCCATAGACAAGGATGTTAGCCATATCTGTAGCTGGTTGAACAACCTCATCCAAAGAGACCTAATTAATGAATCAATTCCAACTAGAGAGCTCTCTGGAGCTGGCAGGGCTCCCTCTGAACTTGACCAGGTCTCGTTGAATATTTTTATCAGTGGCTTGGATAAAGGCACAGAAGGCACTTATCAAATTTACAGAGGATGCAGGGTGGGAGGGAAAGCACATGCAATGGCATGCTAGAATCAAGATCGATCGATCTATCTATCTATCAACAGCTCAAAACAAGGTTAATGAGGGATAAATGTAAAATCCTGTACTTTTCTGGGGGAAAAGAATGTGAATACTTAGAGCTTAGGAGAGATGATGAGTTAAAAGTGGTAATTTATATAGAAAAAAAGACTTGCAAATTCAAGACATGCCTAGTTGCTGAAGAAAAGTCTTAGGTCCCAGAGGAACTGGTTCTGCTCAGCTCTTTCTTGCCTTTGTCATGAGGAATAGTTCCAAAAGCATGTTATTCACCTGGAGATGACCCCAGGGGACATAATACCAATGCTAGCCATGGCAGCGCTGGCCTGAGAACAGATCAGATACGTGTCTTCTGGCTGCAGCTGGCTGGCTGAGATCTAGCTGATAGAATGACAAGGAAGAACACTGAACCTCTTAGAAAATAATTTCCTTAACAATGGGCTACCTAGGAGTCAGGTGTCCATGCCCAGGCCGGGTGTAAGGCTGGAGCAGATCACCCTGTTATAGATTTAGATTCCAGGATTCTGAGATTCAAGTTCAAAGTCACCTAGATCTCCTAAAGTCTCCAGAAAGAACAGGTGTATGATCAGATGAGTCCACAGATGGCTCCTGCCCCTGCTGGCCTCCTGCTGTTGGCAGGGCAGGCATCTGCCAGCCATGCTCCTCTCTGGGCTGAACTTGGACTGGTAGAATCCCTAGAGGTCATCAAGCATGACTGCTTTTATGTTACAGTCTGAGAAGTGGAGGCCCAGGGTGTAGTGGATGGGGATGAAGACAAACTCAAGGACACACAGCAAGTGGGAGATGAAATGTTCTGACTCCCAGCACAGAGCCACCTCTTCCCTTCTCCACACAGCCTCTCTTGTCCTCTGTCAGGCAGGATCACCCCCACATGTCCCCATGGGTAGCATGGGAGGGAGACTTGATCCCACCAGACTCCTTCCCACTCTGAGTAGGAAGGAACATGAGGCCTTCACCAAGCGCCAGAGGTTTGGATACTGCCCCTGCCCCAAACACCAGGGACATGTGAAGGCTCTTCCTATCCAGTGGGCTCCATCATCACCCTTGGTGTCCCTCAGGCCCCAAGTCCCCCTAAATGAACATACAAATGTCAGCTTGCTGCCCCTAAGCCCCTCCTACGGGGCATTCTTTCCTCCTCACCTTCGGTCCTGGAAGCCCCAAAGACCTGTCAGGGTCTGGTAAAGGCCCAGTTGCAGAGAAGTCCCTAGTACCTATCTTCTGAGCCTTGTGGGAGAGCAGGGCCCAGCACCTCCCTCCAGCATAGCCTGGATTGGGGTCGCCTTGGGGGCTGGTGAGGTAGGGGGCAGCTGACGTCTGTAACTGCCCTCAGTCTCTCTGGTATCCCCTTTCTGTGGCTGGAAGGAGTGACATCACATGACATCCCCAGGGTGTTCTGCAACCTTCAGAATTAGCTTGTCACAGGGGCCCCCAAAATGCCCCCAACGTCCCCACACAACTGGGTCCTCCCAGCCAACCTTAGGCATGTATTTGAGGGTGTGATCAGAGGCTCAGTTCAACACACACACACCCAGCAAGCTCAAACTCCCACCCTCAACCCTCGCCAGCCATTTCCTGCCACATGGTCACTTCCCCACACACCCAGCAGCCTGAATGTCCTTTCAGGTGGGGAAGCCCGGCTGCCTCACCTTCCTCACCACTTCCACCCTTGGGGCCACCTGCTTCCTGCTTCCTTCCCTCCTGCCAGCTTCCCTCTTTGCCCCCCTTCCAGCTTTCCCTCCTCTAACTCCCTTGCCTGAGGCTATTCAGAACCTTAGTTTTCTCCTTATAAAATAGAGATAACCTCTCCAATTCTTTCCATATCCACCATTTAACATCCTACATTTTACAAACTTCTATGATTCAAAAATCCAGATGGCAAATGGTTCACATGTATTAAGTGCCCTCGACGTGCCAGGTGAGTGTGCCACAGGCAGGGTCTCATTCACACTTGCTGAGCCCCTGACAGGTAGTAATGTTAGCAGCCCCATTTTACCCAGGTGGAAACCGAGGCAGCACTGAGCGCTTGTGCAACTTGCCCAACAGGAGAGAACCAATCCAGGTCAAGTGGCAGGGGGGTTCAGAGACCACACCCAGAACCCCCACATTCCAGCAGGGTCACGACTCAGAATTCGTGAAGATTCCCAAGCTCTGAGCCTCAACCCTATTTGGGCTGAGCAGGATTTGGGGCCTAGAAGGTCAAAGGAAATGCTTCTCCCTGGTATCCCCAAGCACAGAGGCTGATGACTCCCCTCCCACTGTCAGCCAGGGGAATCTCCAAAAGGCCCACTCCCCTAAAGCCACAGTACTGCCCACCCAGTTTGTTCCAAGGACAGAATAATAACAGACAGCTTTCCAGTCCAAGAGGAGGGATTCAGCCTAGACCAGAAGGTTAAAAAATTATTTTCGTTGAAGTTAATAAAGGAGAACAATCTCCCTTCCTGAGCCTCCCCAAGGAGGTGGGCTGCACCCCTCAGTCTTGCTGCCCGGAGTCAGCCACAGTTAATGCTTTCAGCTGCTTGTTCTAGTGTTTACTTTCATCTTTCCAAATGATATGCCTTTGCTGCTGTTTCTTTACTGTCTGATTTTAGCCATTTTCTGTTGACTTGGGCTGAGAATTTCCAGTAGGATCTGTACAAGTTCCCTGGGAGGGGCAGGAAGGGAAGCATGTCCTCCTGGAGGAGAGAAACAGGGGATGGCCCTTCTGTATGAGGGGCAGGGGGACAGTGCTGCTGAGGAACAGGGGACAGCTGGGGGTTTCCGGGCCCACCCTCCAAGTCCGAGAATCCCTCCTATTGGACTGGAAAGCCATCTCTTATTATTCTGTCCTTGGAACAAACTGGGGTGGGCAGTACTGTGGCTTCAGGGGAGGGAGTCTTTTGAAGACTCCCCTGGCTGACAGTGGGAGGGGAGTCATCAGCCTCTGTGCTTGGGGATACCAGGGAGAAGCATTTCCTTTGACCTTCTAGGCCCCAAATCCTGCTCAGCCCCAATAGGGTTGAGGCTCAGAACTTGGGAATCTTCACGAATTCTGAGTTATGACCCTGCTGGAATGTGGGGGTTCTGGGTGTGGTCTCTGAGCCCCCCTGCCACCTGGACTGACTCCTATTGGGCAAGTTACATAAGGGCTCAGTGCTGCCTCAGTTTCCCTCTGGGTAAAGCAGGATTGCGAACATTGCGAGTCTCTCTCCTGTGAGCACGGATAGCAGGCCACGTCATTCCCATGTCTGGCCCATCCCCACCTCAGGGCCATTCCCCCTGGAAGCCCCTCTCTGCCTGTTTTCCCCATGTCTACCTGCTATTTGTCCCTAAAGTCCCAGCGCCGTGTTGTCCTCCTCCGGGCAGCCTCCTCTGCCCGCCTGCCCTTCAGTGTCTGAAGGCTGGGCCATCTGAGCAGCACATCTTGCACTTCTTAGTTCTCTGCCAGCTCAGGCATCTCAGGTCGGACATCGAGGCCCCAGGACACATAATCCTGTCTGACGTCCCACCCACAGCCCTGGTTCTGAACAGAGCCCTTGGCACATGTGAGGGCTCTGCACTTGGGGCTCTGGTAACTACCATGATTTCTACCAGCGGACCCCCAGCAGGAGGGGACAAAGCCAGCTGGGCCCCACTTCAGACAATGGCTCTGCTGCTGAGGTTTTGAATAGAATCAAACGTTCAAACAGCCCTTCACAGTTAACAAAGCATTTTATAACCACCCAGTATATGATGGATTGTCACTCTTCCAACTTCAAGAATGAGTTAAATGCAGCCCAGAGAGGCTTTCCAGAAGTCCCACAGCTAGGAGAAATGGCCTAGAATACCATGTTTCCTCTGCCCCTAGGCCCTGCCCTGCCCAGCTCTACTCGTGGAAGTGGTGCCGGGCAGAGGCAGCTCAGGGCACTGCCAAATAAATCAAAGTCTCCCATCCTCCAGGATGTGAGACAGCTCCCTCATGTGGAGCTGTCATAGCCCCCTGAATAGTCACAGAGCTTTCAACCCCACAGCCTTGTCTCCGAGATCCAAGCCAGCCCAGCTCACCTGTGGGAAACACCCTCAAAAGTATCCACCTCCCAGGGACACACCTATAGGAATTGAGTCACGGTCTGTCAGATACAGAAGGACTTCACAGATGGGGAAACTGAGGCCAGAGTGGGGTAGCAGCTTGCCCAAGGCCAAACTGGCAACTGGTGGCAGAGTTAGAAGCACTCAGGCTCCCGACTCTTCACTGTGGGGTCATTGCCACACCATAGACCTGAAGGATGGCGTGAGAGAGGGGAGTTAGTTATGAACATGCTCCTGGGTGGTTATGAGATGTGTGTGACATAACTGAGGGGGTGGATGTATCACCACACCTGCCCAGGGGTGTTTCTTCCCATCAGAATGAATGAATCCCTATAAGTTTACTATTATCTCAAAGGTAACAAGGTTAACTATGATCTTTTTTAGCTTTATTTGTATGTATGCACTAAATATTGTCTTACCTCAGGCTGCTATGATAAAATGATGGAGTGGGTGGCTGAAAAACAAACTTATTTCTTCACAGTTCTGGGGGCTGGGAAGTCCAAGATCAAGGTGCCAGCAATGATGGTTTCTGGTGAGGGTTCCCTTCCTGTCTTGTCTACAGCAGCCTTCTATGTCCTCATATGGCTTTTCCTCAGTATGTGCACACAAGAGAGGGCTCTCTGGTGGCTCTTATAAGGACACTAATCCTATTGGATCATAGCCCCATCTTTATGATCTCATCTAACTTTAATTTCTTCCTTTGAGGCCTCATTTTCAAATACAGCCATACTAGGGGTTAGGGCATACAAACTGGGGGGGAGACATTTAATCTATAACCAACATACAATATATATGGGAGAGAGAGAGAGAAAAAGAGAATGCATTTAAGTGTGAACTCAGAATTTTATCAACTGTTCCTTTTATCTTTGGATTGTTTCAATGTTATTATAACAATATTTTCATAAATTTTAAACTTTTTTTTTTTTGCACTTTTTTGGCCAGGGCCAGGCTTGAACCTGCCACCCCTGGTATATAGGGCCAGCGCCTTACTCTTTGAGCCACAGGCGCCACCCAAGTTTTAAACTTTTAAGAGAAAAACAAGTCAACCACAAAGCAGCAGGAGAGGAGTGGAGAGCGGGAACATAAAATTCCAAAAGCCCCACTTCCCAGTATTATCATATTCCGTGTCCAGGCTCACAGAGACCACGGTCACAGACACCCGTGTGAAGAGTGACATCCACTGCTTCCAAATAGCCACTGGACACTGGACACACCAGACATCTGGTGGCCTGAGATGCCCCATCTCCTACACCTGGGATATTACTGTCCTCAACCTGCCAGGGACCAGGACAGGGGCTCCATTCTGGTTCCCAGAGCTGCAGGTCAGGAGGGGCTTTCCTCACACATGACACACCCGGCCCCCCAACCATCTAGTGGAGGAAGCCACTGGCTGTCCTACGGTCCTCCCCAGCCCTGCTTGCCTCCCAGGTCCAGTGGAGCAAGGGCATTTAGTGCTATTGGACAGCCAGCTGACATTTAGAGCGGGCACATGCAGAGGCATGACGGGAAATCAATGTCCCATTTATCTGAGGACTCAGCCACTCCATCCCTTAGAGATGGGCAATCTACATCCACCATATCCTCTCATACAGAACAGGAATTAGAGGCACCAGAGAGGGAAAGTCTGTTCCCTGTGATGGAGCCTAATGGTCCCCAACCCCAGCCTTCCACACTAAGGGACCTGCTCTCTACTGTTTAGCAATTAGCCATCTTTAGGCTCTGAGGAGGGGGCTCCCCACCGCACCTAGCCTGGAATGGAGGGTGATTTCCACCACTGCCCCTCCCCCACCGCCAGAGGCTCCAAATGAGCCTGGCAGCTGGAGTCCCAGAGAGCAGCTGAATCCATCACCAGGGTCAAAGACGGGACCTGGGGTATGTGTTAAAACAAGAAAACCAATCAGAACTGAAAATGAAAAGCAGCGGAGGTGTGAAGCAGGGAAGGAGACTGCCAGACGGGTCCTGGGTGCTGGTGGCCACGTGGCTGCCGCCACACATCTGCCTGCAGTCACTGTGGGCCCACCACAGTACTCAGCCACTCTGGGAAATGGATGCCCAGGGGAGCCAGGGCCTCTGCCCAGGGCTGAACTGACAAGATGTATACACTGGTCTGTCATTTTTCAAGCACCTATCAAAGTCCACATGCAGACATTCTCTGCGGTGACGCCCCAGGATGGGCCAATGCTCACTCATTGGGAAGGGCCAGGTATTCGGAAGACGGAGCCTGGGAGGCCTCTGGATTCCAGCTCCAAAGCCCCCTCCCTGACAAAGCAGGGGGAGGAGGCAGGTGCTGTGGGGAGCACCAGGTCCAGGGAACAGCCCTCTAAGGCCAGCCATTTCCCTGCATCCTACTCACACCTGTGAGAGAGATGCTACTTCTGTGCCCATAGACTGAGACTCTGGGTACTGGCGTGACTTGTCTAAAGTCACACAGCTATGGAAGGGCAGGGCAGTGTGTGGAAGACTGAGATGGCCAGGAATATATTCTCCCTGCCAAGCTAGCCAGTCTCATTTGGGTCACAACTGTGGTCCTGGTCTTCCGGAGGGGTCCAAGGCACTCACCACTGAGCCCCTGGGGCAGGCCCAGTCACAGCGTCCATTCAGCAAATAATCCCAGAGCTCTGACTATGTGTTGGGTATGTGGGCAGTGAGACTAATAAAGTCCTTGTGCTTTGAGATTTCACCGTCTCAAAGAGTACACAGTCCTTATCCTTAGCTGTCCCCTTGTTACCACCCACCCACTGTGAGACCCTGCCAAAGAAACAAAGTCAGAGAAGTGTAGGTTGTCAGTGCCAGGAGCGAGTGGCCACCAGGGCCCCGGCCTGTTTTGGGGCTGCCTGTCTAATGCACTCACATTTGACAGAATGGGAAAACTGGGCCTGCACCACACAAAAGACAGGTGGCCAAGCCAGGGATAGCCTCCTGGCACCCTTTCCACCATAGTCATGCTCTCAAAATTGATCATATGGCTGAGAAGTCAGGCCAGCACACAGGGCAACAGGGAGACAGACCAGCCACTGTGTCCCTGGTGGCACATGGGTCAAAGAGAACAAAGGGAACAGGCAGAGCCAGGCGTGGAGAGCACGCACCCTACTGGGGCTCAGTGCTAGGTGCTGACCAGGGGCCCTTAAGCTCAGGGATGTACCGGGGGGCCTCGGACACCTGGCTGAGACGTTGCAGTGGGTAGGCCCTTGGCTTTCATCTTCACCCTGCTCAGGTATCCAGACGAGAGCAGAGCCAGGTGGCCCAATCAAAGTTGACAAGGTGACTACCAGGTCTCAGCAAAAGAAAGAGGCGGCCCAGGCTGAGCTCCCGCTCCTCCTTCCTCTGCCTGGCCACCTCTGCAGATAGCAGAATTGCTCCTCTGGCCTGGGGCTCCCGCAAAACCCGGGAGAGGCCCGGCAGCCGCTCTATTAACACACAAACCGTGGCCCGGCAGCTGCTGACACTGGGGTTAATTAAATCTATCTCCCCATCAATTCTCATTCAACTACTATCGAAGGCCATTAGATAGGTGACAGAGCGACAAGGAAACAGTAATAGACTTGTCTTAAATCCTCATGCTGTGTGGAGAGGGCTGCCTAGCCACTGTGTCTCAGGAGAGCCCCACCCTCTGCGATGGTCCCAGCCCACCCCCAGGGAGAGCCTGCTCGCTACCACAGCCACCAGCCAGGCTCACCTCACTCTGTATTTGGCAAATTCATTCTGGATATTTCCTGTACACCAAGCCCAACGGGGAGAGAAGACCATGGCAGGATTTGGACAGTCCCCTTCTCCACACTTAACCCTGCCCTTTTTCTGCCAAGTCCCTCCAAAGCTGCCTCAGCCCAGGAGCTTCAGCTCAACACCAGCTCATAGGGCACTGATGGTCCCTTCCACCCAAGTCCTCCTTGGCCAGTGGAACACTGGTCCTAACAAGGCGTTCACATCCTAATCTCTGAAATCTGGGACTTTGCAGATGTGATTAAGTGAAAAGGGAGATTATCCTGGATTTCCCAGGTGAGCCCAATGTAGTCACCAGGATGCTTCTAACTAAAGGAGACAAAGGAGCCCGAAGCCATGTGATAAAGCAGTGCCAGCGTCACATAGCATGAGAAAGTCTGGAGTACCTACCTGTAGCTGGACCTGGAGACAGGAGGCGGCCACAAGCCAAGGAAGGTGAAGAGTCTTTAGACACAGGGAAGGGTAGGAGACATTTCCCCCTTAGAGGCTCCAGAAGGGACAGGGTCCTGCCAATACTTTGATTTTAGCTCCTTGAGACTGATTTCAGAGTGATCCCCCCCCAACTATAAGGTCGTAGTTTGTGTTGTTTTGGCTACACCTGTAGTAGTCTGTTGCAATAAAAGGCAACTAAGAACTCACACCCCTGCTGTCACTCTATGCTCACACTAGGCCACCTGCAAGTATGGAAGCCCTCCCATTCCACTCCTCCCTGCCGCTGTACACACAACACCTGCCACCTGAGAGCCTTTCCCAGCTAGTTGTCAATGTCTTACTTCAAAACTATCCAGCATCCCCTCCACGCGGACGGCCTGAAGCTTGTATATGATGTGCACTCCATAAGTAGAGAGTTTTCTCTACCTTCATAAACCCAAGTCTTCTTCCATGCAGCTGCTCTGTGGACATTTGCAAAATGACCATATGATGGCCTAGCCCACCTCTGTGCAGCGTCTCAATAGAGCACAGAGGTTGGAACTTCATATCAATTTTACATCAAGAGATAACTAAAATCTTGAACTCCAATTAACATCTATGCTGACGTATTCGAGGGCAGTATACAAATGTCTGCAGCCTATTTAGAAACTCAAAAAGATTGGTGGGTGAGAGGTACAGAAAGGACAAAACAAGCTTAGAATTTCAGGGGATATGGGTTTTGGTTAAAATGGTCAGCTTGTCCATGTGAGTTCTTAGGAGCTATGAGGGGAAGTACACACCCGAGAACTAGATAATCAGACAGTATCTACCACTCTACCACTTCCCCACTGCATGAACTTAGGCAAACTGTTCCTCTAGGCCTCTGTTTCCTCATGGGAAAGGATGGTGCCTTCCATATGGTCACTGCAAGAACAAGATGACTTCATGCCTGGAAAGTATTTTACAGCACCCCCAAATGCCAAGTGAATGTCAGCACCCACCATGGTCATCTCTAGACAAGTTCTCCCCTTCATTCATCTGGACCCTCAGTAGTTATAGACATAGGATGGGGCAGATACCCAGGAGCCTTTTGGTGCCCCGATAAGAGACTCGGGACAGGAAGGCTGGGGACAGAGGGAAGAGAAAATGTCAGCTATCTTCCTCAGCCTGAAAGAGGGGACTGAGGCCTTCCACACGTCACACCCAGCACTTGCTGCCAAGCACTGCTGCTCCACCTCCCTGGTACTGGGATGCTTTGGAGTTCCAGGCACAGGGAACAAGCCCAAGGTGAGATAAAGGTGAGACAAGTGTTTTGAATTCCTGGTGCCAACCAGGGCTATGCCAGACAGAGCATCTGCCTTGCTAGGAGCCAGGGGCTGTCAGAGAAAGCTGGTGTGTGCTTGGAACAATTATACATGAAGTACTGAGGGTCGATGGGAATAGGAATGGAAGCCCAGAGAACAGTTAGGAAGCTGTTATAATAATCTAGGGCAAACATGAGGCAGCAGCATAGAATGTGGCTCATCCCTGGGCCAGTCCTAGGAGGATCATTTTAAGTGCTCTCCCATAGACCTAGGTAGATGTTTAGCGCATTCAGGGGAATATGCAAGCTGTCCCAGCAGGCTGCCTCTTACAGAAGGGAGGGAAAGGACACCGGATTCTCACTTCAGCTACCCAAAGCCATAGGAGGGCTTCAAGACAGAGTAGAACTGGGCTGGACCACCCGCTCCCCATTCTGGGTTTGGAAGAGGGCTCAGCATCTTGCTCGGGACTTGAGTCATGCAGAGAAGACACAGGAATAGGCCTCTGGACCACAGATGCCCAGAGGCCTGAGGAGGATCTGGAACAAGATGGGCAACCAGCTTTGTGTAACCCCTGGTGAGCTGTCCCCAGCTCAGAGAGGAAAGGCAGTGAAGGTGCAGGACCAGGTAGGAACCCTAGGCACAGATAGAGGGAAGGTCAGGGGACTCTAGAGGAAGCTGTGCTTAAAATGGGGAAGCCAGCCATGGTCGTTTACCATGCAGGGAGGCCCACGAACAGAGCCAGCCGTGACCCTATAGGTACTGTCAAAGGTGGGTATTGAGGCTAACAAGCTATAGTGAGCCCACTTAAAGTTGGGACAGGGCTCAGCGCCTGTGGCTCAAGTGGCTAAAGCGCCAGCCACATACACCTAAGGTGGCGGGTTTGAATCCAGCCCAAGCCCGCCCAACAATGATGGCTGCAACCAAAAAAAAAAAAAATAGCCAGGCATTGTGGCGGGCACCTTTGGTCCCAGCTACTTGGGAGGCTGAGGCAGGAGACTCGCTTGAGCCCAGGAGTTGGAGGTTGCTGTGAGCTGTGATGCCACAGCACTCTACCCAGGAGGATAGCTCGAGGCTCTGTCTCAAAAAAATAAAGTTGGGACAAACTAACAGGAGCTGGCTGGGCCTCCAGCACACCAGAGAGCTAGACAGCAGCTGGGTGAAGGCCAGAGAACATGTCCAGAGCATCTTAAGGGTTTCTGCCTATTGACTTTCAGAAACAGACTTCATGTAACTTTAGAGTTTATTAATATACTTCCAGAAGCACTCAGGTCCAGAGATTTAGGCTCAACCAGAAACAACCCCCCAACCACCACCAAAATAAAAATCACAGCACACAACTGCCTGAAGATCCGACTGAGGACTGAGAAAGCCTCCAGATGTGCACTTCTGCGGTAGGGAGACATTGACTCCTTCCAGACTCATGTGGAGGGGAGGTTTTTAAGTATTCCCTCAGTCTACAAAGAGACCCTAGATCAATTGTTCTCAACCTGTAACAGTGAAAATATATCATGGCATTAGGAAGGCTGAGAACCACTGCCCTAGATGTCCATTACTTGTCAGTCTATCTGTCAGTCTATCTGCCCGCTACCTAACATTATCTACCACTCCCATACTTGGGGAAAGGGCAATGTCACTGTTCAGATCCACCCACCCCCTGCTCCCCACCCAAGGGAGGGGAGACCAAGTCAGTTGCATTCTGTCTTAGTCCAGCATCAGGTGGTGGTTCCTATTCTGTTCACAGCTTTATGCTGATCCTGCCATAATGTGGCCTGTGGAACGGAATATGTGAATCTCCATCCTACCTTTTAAGAAAATAAGCACTAGTTACCATGAAGGTTAGAGGTTTTATTACAGAAGTCACAAGGCCACGGTTGTTCCTTCCCCTTAATCCAAAGCTTCAGCTGAGTGGGTTTATGCAGAACGACCCAGACTCTTTACTGAGATAAGCATCCCCTTGGCAGCACTGCCAGCAGAAGGCTGTCGTCATCTACTAGCCTGCACTGAGTGTTGGGAGGGTTTGTCAGGACTGCCCGTGTTTTCTCTATTACCTCTGCCTCAACTGCCTGGTGATCTGACACAGTGGCCTTAGCCAACACCAACCACCCTCTGCTTGCTCAAAGTAGAGAAATAATCAGACTGTCTCTTCTACCTCAGTGATGAAGTATAAGGAGAAATGCTTCTAGCAAGGAACACACCACCACCAAGGCCTCTGAACTAGCAGAGCCCAGAAACCCAGGGAAGGAGGTCCAGTTACAATTAAGACCTGACGTTATAGTGAGCGGGACCATGAATATTTCTACTGCTCAGCATCTGGGTCTAAGCAGTCTGGAGTCTGGCCATGAGGAAGAC
This sequence comes from Galago senegalensis, assembly GCA_963575145.1. Classification (NCBI taxonomy): domain Eukaryota; kingdom Metazoa; phylum Chordata; class Mammalia; order Primates; family Galagidae; genus Galago; species Galago senegalensis. The sequence goes on along the minus strand of CAUYTI010050560.1, from coordinate 7,371 downwards.
ACCACAGCTATCACTGTTTTGACACCTGCTGTACCTCTGTCTACAGTATTTGCAGCCTCCCAGAGCAGTGACTCCCAGGTGGCCTGAAATGGAGGTTTCAGAAGATGTCCCACCATTCCAAAGCTGGCTGCTCCCTGGATAAGAGGTAAACAACAGAGGACTGCTTAGGCTTCTGCTCACTGATTCACATGTGCTGAGATGGGAGTCCTCTGGTCAGATGCAATGCTATATGGAAAACAGTGAAACCAAATGTCAAGTTCACGGGTAGTACTTTTTGAATACATCTGTTGGGCCAGCAAAGGTATAAATCCAAGTATGTGTTGTGGTAATGAATGGCAAGAGGTCAGCCTCCTCTGCCTTGATGGTAAGAGTCCAGTGAAGGGACTCATCCGGTGGCAGACTGGCCTCACAGGTTTAAAGTGCCTTGTCAGGGAACCCGGGATCACTGCTGGCAAGCTGGTCTCTTAGCAGCAGTCAGCACAGCCTTCTTCATGAGATGTTCACATCATTGATCCTGCACATGGCCTCATTCCTTTTGACTGTATCATTTCACTCATGAGTCCTTTAAATACAGGGGTGGCTAGGGAAGGAGGCTGACAGGTCAAAAGCAGGCTACCTGTTCATCCAAGCATGTGCCTCTTCCAGAGCTGGGCCTCCCTGAGCATGGAACAAGGGATGGCACCAAGTGGGCCCGTTCTGGCAAGCTCATCTGCATATTCCTTCCCCAAATCCTTCTAAGTTCCTGACCAATTATATCATTAGCTTGCACCCACAGATCTACACAATCTTCACTTAAACCATGTCTAAAACCATCTCTTTTAGGCAAGAGATAGTAATGTGTCCAAAATTCTACCTTTCAGGAAGCCCCCCCCCCCCGTCCCTATAGTCAATTCAAGATCACCTTGAGTGGGGCTAGAATGCATAGCAGTCTACATCTGACATCAGCACATAGTTTAAGACTACTTAAGTCCTTTAACTTTTTCTTCCATAAGTTGTACATGTGGGTAGCAGTGTGACAGGATTAGGCATATATTCTTCATACTATTTACAGGAGTTCCTAGGACGTGCTCATGTCTTATATAGGTTTCAGTTGACAGACCCCTGGACATTATGGCTCTGTGCACTGTGAGCTGATGCTTCTGGGCAGTATTCACCTCTTACAGTGACCAGAGCACAAGTCAAGTACCATTTCTCAACAACAGTTACTGGTGGAAGGCAGTTTGACCTTGTCCTAAAGTCCTAGGGCCCACCATCAAGATTCTCTTATTGGGGCTTGCTGAAGGTTCCATGCAGCACCTGATTTAGTAGACACTGACAACATCCTGAGACACAGGAGCCACATGGCAGGAATGTGCAACTGTCCTATTCTGACCACAGTCTATTTGCCCCCCCAGTCTCTGTTACCAGGCTTCCTTGTCACCACTGCCAAGGCTGGAGTAAGCATAGCATGTGCTATCTTCAAAATCCACAGTGGCCCACCGGGTGTCATGATTTTCACTAACCAGCACAAGGGCCCAGCAACAGCTTGTCCACTAGAGGCAGGGCTTTGAGTGGCAAATTACTCCCTTAGAACAGCATGAAAGGTGTGACAAACTCAAGACTGAGCAGGCTGCCTGCTGGACAGCTTGAAAGACGTTTCATTCTCAGTGACAATTTGTTTTGTTTCCACATACCACAGGCTGTAAGAGTCTCAGACCTTTGTGCTAGGCGATTGTCACTGCCTTCAGCCCGGACCAGCCAGCATGTCAGTCTCAATTCCTTGAAGGTGTGGTCTCCTGCAGTCAGCCCAGCTTAGCAGCTTCCTCTGCCAGAGTTCTTGGTCACAGGCAACAGACAGTCTCACCAAACAGAACAGAGAGGCCTTATGACAGAGCAGGGTAGCTCACATAACTCCTAGGAGGCCTGGAGCCTGAGGTTCCGAGGCTATGCCACAGACTTATCTGGTGAAGACATCTAGCCCCCACCACTGTGCATTAAGTGCCATCCCACTGGTGGGACATAGATGTGGCCATTCCCAGTGTCATCCAGAGCGTGATCTTGTTGCAACTATTGGTTCACACAGATCATCCACAGTCCCAGAAAATGCGCATGACTGGCTTCTGTCCAAGTCTGGGAGGGATCATCTAATCAGGAGAAGCTGGGTTTGGTGTCAGTCTTCCACCTGTGAGAGACAGAGAGGGGTCACTTGGATTTCAGTTGCTTGAAGGACAAGTGGGTGCTACTTCTAAGACTTAGAAGGTAAGGAGCTCCCCAGAGAGGGGCAGAGGGACTCACACCAGCTAGTCCCAAAGGCAATAAGCAAGCAAGGCATACAGGTCTCATATAGGCAACCCTGACGTCCCCAGACTTGACTCTTACCTCTTCATAGGATGGAAGTCCATGAGGTGTCTTCTACCACAGCTAAGGGAGAGAGAATCCAGTCTCTAGGCAGATGTCATCTTACTTGTCTATCAGCTTAGTAGCTCTGAGTGAAGGCTCCCCTGAGGAGTGTCCCTATGCCAAGCTTCAGCCTCATGAGAGGGCCAGCTTCTGTGGTGAGGCTGGAACAGCAAGGCCATTGATGGGGTAAAGCCTGATTCTGAGCAGAAAGGAGAGAGAAAGGGAAGGTGCCTTTCATGGATTTGTTAGGATGGCAGTCAGGATGGCAGACCACTGAGGTGGTCAGCCCCTCATCCTCTGCCCAACAGCACCCTTCTAGCCACAGGAGTCTGGGAGCAGGAGTATAGAGTCTGTTTCCTGTCCAGACGAGGGGCTCATGTGTAGGTTTACATACCCTGTACCCCTTTCTCCTTCAGCCATAGCTATGGCATGAAGGCTATGGGCCCCTGGGGCTACACCATGGCTTCATGCACTTGAGGCACACAACCATGAACAGGTAGTAGGCGACACTATTACAAGCAGATCAGGGCCTAAACTAACAGACATACTTCTGTGACTTTTGGTCCTTCCTTTTGGCTTTGTCCCACAAGTCTTCTAACTCTTCTCCAGGAGGTCTGGAACCTACAGAGGCAAACAGGAGTCAGAGCAGCCAGTCCTGGGTGGGGCCCAAGCCTCCCCACCCTAGTGATATGTTCTGAGGATGTCTGCCATCTTTTTAGCACATGGCTCTACCATCTAGTGACACTGCTGGGTTCTACAGAGATGAAGACCCAGCTACTGGCCTCATCACCCCAGAGGGGCTGTCATGAACCTTCAGGGCCTCCAATAGAGAATAGTATAGTCCCCAATATAGTCCCCAGAGCCTCCTAGCCAGGTATGTGCAGAAACTTACATCCTGCTGGACATGGGAGAGTTTACCTAAATAGACATCCATGAGCTGTAATGAGAATGGAAGGAGCCAGATGAGGGGAAGGGCCACTCCTGATGAGCACGAACCAGGGCCTCAAGGCTGAGAGGTCTTGTTTAACACAAAGTTCGGTCTGCATGAGGCCATCTCAAGTCTTCAGAGCTGAGCCACAGAGTCCAGGTGCAGCCCACATAAGGGCCGTGAGTCCTTTGAGCAAAGGTGTTTTCTCTTCTCAGCATGTCTTCCCAGGATCAGGTTGGTCAGATGAGGTACAGAGTTTACATGAACTGTGCCAGCTCAGCCACCTGGGTCTCTACCTTCCTACTTGTTCTAAACTCCCCTGAAGTGACAAGTCAGAAGCCATTCTCAAGCTAGTGCTCCTGAGGGAAAGTGAGCAAGGACAACCCCAAATTGTCAGTTTCATGTTTACAGAGATCATCTGACTGTTCCACAGCAGTATTAATTGTGAATCTGTGTTGAGCTCAGTGTCTTGACCTGATGACCAGCTTTGGGGCCACTATAGGCCAAAGTCATCTTCATGCTCTGCTGAAGGAAACTCCTTCCAAGGCCAACAGTCTCTGGCTTGAACTCCCTCTTAATCCCACACAAGTTCTGGTACAATACTTATTAGTTGTAAACATCTTCTACAAGGTTTCTGGAAGTTGTGTTGAGCGGAATCTTAAAGCTGCCGATACTTCAGCCTAGATCAGTCTACCTGGTGATCTTGCCGCCAAAAAATATCCATGAGTTGGGGATGGACAAGCCTTGGGCGGCATCATACTACTTTTCACCCTCAGGCCTGGCTGTGACAGAGTCTGTTCTTCCCGTACTAGCCCCCAGCCCCCTACCCACCCTCCCCATGTGCCATCCTATCCTCAAGTTGGAGAATGTACCCTTGAATTTGTGCAGGGTTGTACTTGTGACCTTAGCTTGGTCTTGGATGAGGCCATCCCAGGAGCCAGTGATGGCTTGGGCAGCTTCATTTAGAGCCACCTTCTGCTAATGACAAAGCACCTGCACTAGACCTATGCTGCTAAGGTAGGAGATACAGACCAAGCCATGCTTCACAATAGCATAGACCCCCCGCCCATGGTGAGGTAGAGGAAAGTAGGCCATTGGACCTGGGAGAGATGCCAAGACTGGGATCCCATTTCTAGTCCCTGATGCTTGGAAGCATGACTATCACCAGCAGATCTTAGAGCTAAGAGAGGGGGACAGACCATGAAAACCTAGATGACCAAAGTCCCATAATCCTGTCCATAAACATTCTGGCTCAAGCCCTTCAAGATTTGTTTCATGCCATAGTTGTGTTTTACGCTAGGCCAGACCTCAGAATTCTGTAGAGACCTTAGAACTTTAAGTAACTGACTGTTTGGTAACTATTGGTTTCTTTCTTTTAATTTCTGCCCTTGTATACAATTTCCATTATCTCCAGAAATAATTCTTGGATCTAGCCAGTCAGATCCCAGAAGACTCCTAAGTATCTTAACCACCCATCACTTCTGCTCATGACTCATACTCAGCTGGCCCTCTGATTGGTTTGTTGTACCTCAGCACATCCTAGGGCTAGAATCACAAGGAATTTTATGGAGGTCACCTCTCCAGAACCTTCCATGTCTATTACTATCTCCTAGAACACCTAGGAAGCCAATTTGCTTTCAGCTCCCCCCTCCCCCCGCTTTTTTTTTTAAACCAGCAACTCCCAGCCTCTGTTCTTTATGTACCTAGGACATAAGGACATGTACCCCTTTGAGAACAGAGGATATGAGACTCAAGATGCCCAAGGATAGTCTATCTGTCCCTTCTTGCACAATGTAATAAAGACACCCTCCTTCCCATCCCTGACCAAGATAAATCACCACACCCAGCCCTTCTGCATATGGCCCTGGTCTTCCTTGGCCAGCTCAGTTGAGTAGCTCACCTACTAGGGCTCTACAAACTGCCTTAGTGTCACTGGGAAGACCTATGCCACTCAGGAGAGTTGGTACTCCCAGAAAGGCTACAACCCACTTTCTTCACCAACTTAGGAAACCTCAGTCTTATTCCTTTTTAAGAGGACAGACTATATGTGAGGCTGGTACATTCCATATGAACATGACTCAGTGCCCACAAAATAAGACACTGGCTCTCAGGAGTCCCGAGGTCTAGGCCCTCACACAGCAGGTGCTGCCAACTGGTGGCCCCATTGCTAAGGCCAAGGGCTACTGAAGAAACAGCAGCCAAATCAAGAAAGTCTGAAAAAAGTTGCCTTAGAGGCAACAGGTAGGACACAGTAAGGAGCCTGGATACCAGGCCACAGATAAGACAGATACATATAAGGATTTCAGTGCTCCCATAGAGGGGGAAATGAAGGGGTCCTTGTAGACACATCTTGAGGCAGTAGGAAGTAGGATGTATCCTGGAGTAGAGAAGATGTTGGGCATAGGAAAAAAACCAGAGGCTTGATCCCAGGGCCAGAGTTCCTGTCAAGCAGACAGGGCAGCTGAGAACTCAGTCTACACTGGCATGGATCTCCTGCAACCTGAGCATTTCAAGGAGAAGTATTCATGAAGAGGGTAGAAGAGAACCAGTGGGGCAGAGCAGAATCTGAGCTTCTGAGTGAAACACTATCAACATGATACGCCTTTGGTGAGAGCCCGTGGCACTGATCCCCAGTGGGAACAGCTGTAGGCACCTGAGTATCCCTGGTTCTAATACCAGTGCTATGTAACTACTTTTAACAAGAGAAAGGCAGTCTGCAGCCTTGGCACCACTGACCTGAAGGCAGTTGTGCAGGGTATTAGCAGCCCCTTTACCCATGAGGCTTCTCCTAGGAACTCTGGATCAGGGAAAAGCTGCCTGGAAAGCCTCACAAACCGGTTTTAGGTTTTACTTGGCCTGTGCCCCAATTATAACCCAGGGCTGTGCCACACTACCTGTGACCTGTTACTCATTACACAGAGTTCCCCAAAGACAGGAACTAGACTCTTTCCACCCCAGACCATGGCAGAGCCAACATCTAATATCTGCGTTAGAGTTAACACAGCAGGTAGAACCACTAGGAAGTCATCTTCATGCTAGAGAGAAAGTAGAACCCTAGGTAATGTGTTCTGGGTGACAAATTTGGAAGGTAAGACAAAGGGGCCTTCCTAAGTGACCTTGGCTACTGACTGAGGCAGGACAGAACAACTCTCAAATATAACCATTGCTGGACATGGGCTGTTCTAGCCCTTATTCATGTGAAGGACAGGTGATTGCTATGATCTTCTGGAAGCTACTGGATCAAGGAATACCCTTCGGGTCCCATCACCCCCAGAGATAACTAAGCAATACCAACACAATTAACGGGGCATTAGCTTCCTCATAATTTAACTGTAAGCCATGCCAAACTGACAGTTTACTGCTTAGGTGAGATCATATCATATGTATATACAGATATGACAGATAGGTCTTTCTTCTTGACAATTCTAAATCCCAGAGGTCAAGGAACTTATTTCCTAGGAAAAACATAGGAAGTCAGGAAGGAAAAACATTGATAAGAGAGTCACAGTCAAGTCCAGCCTTGCAAGTTGTAGCTATGTCTGCTCCTGCTGGCTAGACCAGGGTGGGGAGAGAGAAAACTAAGCCTGAGGTAGAGGGACTTAGACCTCAGATGCCTCATCCTCTGGCTGAAAGGCAACAGGGACTTTGCAAGGGACTCAGAAGAGAATAAGGCTTTGAGCTTGGAAGAGATAAGCCCAGTCCTGCCAGGGTCAAAAAGGACCTCACTGAGAGGTCAGTCCCAGCACGTGGCCCACCCCAAAGGCCATGCACAAGCAGGCTGCCACCACTGCCCTCGTCTCTATGGCTAGCAGGATAGTGGTCCCAGGTTAGAAAAAGGTGAGACATTTATATTCTACATTTAGTAAGTTTCACATGTTCCCTTGTAAGATGCACCCAACCTATTTTCTTTCTTTTTTTTGTTTTTTTTATTGAATGGTAACTATGTACATTAATGCACTTCTGGGGTACAGTGTGGGGTTTTCACATGCAATCCGAAATACTTCCATCAAACTGGTCAACACAGCCTTCATGTCATTTTCTCAGTTATTGCTTTAAAACGTTCA
>CAUYTI010050559.1:0-21465 GCA_963575145.1 Galago senegalensis | reverse complement strand
ATATGGATGCCCTTGATTGCCTTTTCTTCCCTAATTGCGATGGCTAAAACTTCCATTACGATGTTAAAGAGCAACGGAGACAATGGGCACCCTTGCCTTGTTCCTGATCTGAGTGGAAATGATTTCAATTTAACTCCATTCGATACAATGTTGGCTGTGGGTTTGCTGTAGATGGCCTCTTTCAGTTTAAGAAATGTCCCTTCTATACCAATTTTCTTAAGTGTTCTGATCATAAAGGGATGCTGGACATTATCAAAAGCTTTTTCTGCATCAATTGAGAGAAACATGTGGTCTTTGTTTTTTAATTTGTTTATGTGGTGAATTATATTTATAGATTTACGTATGTTGAACCATCCTTGAGATCCTGGGATAAAACCCACTTGGTCGTGGTGTATGATTTGTTTGATGTGTTGCTGGATTCTGTTAACTTTTTTGTTTTTTGAAACAGAGTCTACTCTGTTGCCCAGGCTAGAGCGCCACGGCAACAGCCTAGCTTACAGCAACTTTGAATTTCCGGGTTCAAGTGATCCTCCTGCCTCAGGCTGTAGGCACCTGCCTCAATGCTAAGCTAATTTTTCTACTTTCAGTAGAGACCGGGTCTTGTTCTTGCTCAGACTGGTCTTGAACTCCTGAGCTAAGTGATCCTCCTGCCTTGACCTCCCAGAGGGCTAGGATTATAAGCATGAGCTGTTGTTCTCAGACTGAATATTACAATATTAATATAATTTTCCCTCCTTTTTTTTTGAGACAGAATCTCTTTCTGTCATCCTGGGTTGCCGAGGTGATCCCTTTGCCAACAGCAAAGGCAAGATCCCTTTGCCTCAGCCTCCCAAGTTCCTCGGACTATAGGCGCCCACCACCACTCCTGGCTACCTTTTTCTATTTGTAGTAGAGACAGGGTCTCGTTCTTGCTTAGGTTGGTCTCAAACTCCTGGGCTCAAGCAAGCCTCATGTCTTAGCCTCAGGAGTAGCTGAGACTACAGACTCCACCACAATGCCTGGCTAATGTTTCTATTTTTAGTAGAGACAGGGTCTCGTTCTTGCTCAGGTTGGTCTCAAACTCCTGAGCTCAAGCAATGCACCTACCTTGGCCTCCCAGAGTGCTAGGGTTATAGGTGTGAGCCACTGCACCCAGACTTCATTTTTTTCTTTCTTAAAATATGTATACTTTCTGGGGGGCACCCTCTGTGTATATATTTATATATTTGAATAGTATTGACTAAAGATAGGAGTATATGGTACTTCGACACGTGTAGTTTTGTAATTTACTTTTTCCATTCACAAAAATTACAAAATTTCTATGCCATTAAGAAAAAGAAAAATTCATCTCAGGTAGGAGAGCTGGGTCAAGCAAAGGTGTGGAGGCATGGCAGTGCAGAGCAAATCTGGAACAGTGCAGTGGGAATGCAAATTACAAAGAGGAGTATAAGGGGAAGAAAACCTGATTGAACGTTTGCATCTGGAGATTGGAGTACCTTAGAGGAAAAAAAAATAATTATGCCAGAGTCTGGGCTCAGGAAAGATACTGCACTTTATCACAAAATTTAGCTAAGGCTCTGTGTAGCCAAAACAAGAAGAGAAACACACAAAAAACCAGAGCTTTCCTTTTTTTTTTTTTTTTTTTGGCTGGGGCTGGGTTTGAACCCACCACCTTAGGCACCGCCCTGAGCTTTCCTTATTATTAATACAAAAGAGGTAAGAAAGCATACTTTGGAGCCTGACTCCCAGTTCCTAACTGTGCTGCTTCGGCACATCCATTAACCTCTTTGTAATTCATTTCCTCTATTTGTAAAACAGCACACATAATAGCGCCTAATTCATGGGGTTGTTGTGAGAATTAAACGAGATAATGCGTTGAAAGCACTTGGAGTCGGGTACGTAGGAAACTCTCAGTAAAAGTTAGAAATTATTTTTATCAATATTTTTTCCTGGCTGAATTCAAAGATGAATTTATCTTAAGGTCCTCATGCAAAGTGCTCTAGGAACATAAGGGATGGTATTTTTAATACTTGCAATAGTAACCCTGGCTGCATTCTCCTTAAGTCTCTGTCTTATGTCTCCTGGAAAGAAGCCAAGAGCAAAGAAAGGGCTCTGTGACTCCAGCTTCCTGACTGCCTGGGATGCACCAGGAAGAGTGTGTGCAAAAGCCCGAGAAAGGAAGAACTTTCGCTCCCTTCTCGCTCGCCCTCTCTCTCCCTATTCAGGTCGACCTTTCAGCCTGGCTGTCAGCCGGAGCCGTTTCCTATTTCCTGTACATTTATTTTCTGCACATTCATGCTTTTTTCTTATATTATCCGCCTGCCTAGAATACCTCAGAATCCTCCTGGCAAACTCCTACACATCCTTCAAAACTCACTTCAAAAATAACCATTTCTTTGTCTCCCATTCCTGACTTTCCAAGGTCTCCTCTTCCTGGAGGACTCCATGCTTCCCTGTCTCCTGTGCTGTGTGATGGTGATAATGGTGACGAGGATGGGGGGGATGATGATGATGAAGATAGGGTGGCTTTCCCTTATGGACCACTCCACTGGGCACTAAGCCAGATGCTTTGTGAGCATCATTTCATTTAATTTTTACAACAACCCTATAAAGAAGTTGCTATTTGCATCCTCATTCTATAGGCAAGGAAACTAAGGCCATGGTTAAAGGACTTGCTTCAGCCATACCTCTGGGAGTAAAAGACCTGGGATCTGTACATAGGGGGTCTGTTTTCAGAACCAGCACCCACAGCCCTTATGTCAGGATGCTTCCCTGTGTTATTGGTGTTGGGTTTTGTTGTTATGATTTTACTAATGGATGACAAGTTTGCCTCCTTTGTCTCCTTGCAGCCTCAGGACCTGGCAGTAGGCCTCACACCCAGCAGGCACAGAAGGAATATTTGCCACTGTTCAGTTTGATTTATTTCAGTTCAGTTGACGCGAGTCAAGGCTTATTTACAAGACCTCTCCCTGCCCTCTGCACCTCCCAGTCACCCCGACCAGACTTGACAGCTTTTTCATTGAGCATCCTCCTGGCTTTGCCCTTCTGGGCTGGTTCTGCAGTGTCCACATGCACTTCTGCTAGGGTGCATAAGAGCGGCTGCCATTCAGTGAAGCCCTACTATGTGCCCAGCAGCCTGTTGAGGACTTACATACTTCATCTCATTTAACCCTCACACAACTTAAGGTGGGCATAGCTATCGCCACTTTACAGACAAGAAAACTAAGAGTCAGAGCTGGTAAGGGATCATGCTAAGGTTTGACTCCATCACTATCTGGCTCCAAAACCCCTTCATTCTTCACCTCCACACTTTCCTCTTGGTTCCTGCCCCATTCCTGCATCTCCCATTTCTGAATCCTTAGCATAGAGCACACAGTAGGCCCACAATAAATGCTGGATGGATTGAAATGAACTGAATTAGGGTGTGGGTGGTCCGAGAAAAATGTGCCACGACTCAGGCCTGTCAAGTGAAATGCATAGTTTCCAAACCCAAGCATGGAGGAGCCGGCTATTTTTGGATGGCCTTGCACAAATGTTGTGTGGGCTTCCTTTTTGCTACTAAATGTCATTGCATTAGTTTCCTAGTTTCATTCTCCTGCCGGGGCTGGGGAGGATTATGCAAGCAGAGCCTAGGAATGAGTCATCTTCAGTTCAGCTGCCAAACTGTCCACAATTGCCATGATATGGTACAATCTTTTTTCCGCCTCAAGCTATTGCGGGGTGGTTTTGTTTAAATGTTATAGTCTCTCTTTCTTTCTTTCTAATTTTGCTTCTCTCTTTTTCTTTTTCTTTGAGGAGATGGGCCAGAGGATACTGAAGGCCTTCAAAATTCTGGCCACTCTGTGTCTCCATGTGCAAATCTGTCTACCTTAGAGGTACTCCACAAGGGGAAGAAAAGTTTTCTGGTGGTGACATTGTAAGGAGCTGACCCACAAGAAAGCTGGACAGTTTTTCCAGGGTGGATGGAGGTTTCCACAGGGCTAGCTTCTGCCACCGCCACTCCCAGCCTGCAGGAAATTCAGTCCTGGGCTTCCACACCCCAAACTTCAGCCATGTCCTTCACACTCCTTACATGGGCCTGTTTCCTGGATTGGCTGAAACTGGCCTGTTTACTTCCAGCACAACCTAAGGGCCTTGAGCCAGGGAAGCTCTGAGGCCAGCCCCTAGCCTTCATAGGGTGAGCCAGGCTGACCCAGCTATAGCGCCAGCAGCTGTGGGCCACAAAGGAGGGCAGGGCCCAGGGCCCACAGGGATAAATAATAGCTTTGTGGTACCTTCCATGTCTCAGGTATAGTGCTGGGCAGTGCAATAGAAAGGGTGACTGCCTTGCTGTCCAGCTGTGTCAGCGCTGCCTGTGTATTTATGACAGTAAGGTTGCCAGGTGTCACAAATGAAACCAGTGGGTCCATGTGTGAGGGCTGGAGGATATGGGAACAGGGGCTGGCACTGGAGCATCCTAAATGAATAACAGCTACACAATGCCTAACTCCATGCTTGGACAGAGGACTGTCTGGCATGGGGGCCTGGGTTCAGCAGGAATCACCAGGAACTTCTTAGGAATCTCTCAGAACTCTTGCCACATGTGCCCTACTTGGTAAGTTCCAGGGTGCCTTCCATATGGGCTCTCAAATGATGCTATAGAGCAAGTGATTCAAGAAGAGCCAGACCCATCTGCCCCTCCTCTGGCCCCAAGGCCCTGGCTTCCCCTTCACAGGCAGAAGAGTTTCGTATATTTGGAAACTATACCCAGGAGTTGAAAGAACTCTGGGTTAGAAGACAGAGGGGGGTGTGGAGCTGATGCTGTGTGCTGCAGGTAACCCTCTTAATCTTTCCAAACCTCACTTTCCCTGCCTTTAACATGGTGCTCATGAGACAATTGTGAAATGAGCTAACAGTGGTTCATAAGAGATGTGGAGTCCTTTTTCTGCTTGAAACTCCCAGTGACTTCCCATTTCAGGCTGGAGAATGATCCTAAGGCCTGGCTGTGGCCTTCAAGGCCCTGCAGGATCTGCCCCTCTGTCCACCACTCTCTGACCTGCTCTCTCTCCCCTACCCTGGAGTGCCCTGTTCCACCGTAGGTCTTTGAAATACTCCAGGCCCATCTTGCCTCAGCGCACCTGCACTGGCTGTTGGCCTTGCCCCAAGTGCTCTTTCCCCCAGTGTCTGTGCAGCAGTCCTCACCTCTGTGGTCTTTGCCAAAACATCAGCAGCTCAGTGAAACCTTCCAAGTAATCTCTAAAATAGCAGCGCCTCTTCCCCACACACCCTGCCTCCTCCCCTACTTAATTTCTCTTTGCAGCTCTTACCATCATTACAGATTATATCTCTTATTTATGTCACTTCTTATCTGTCTCCTTCCACTAAAATATTCACTCTACGAGGGCAGGACTTTTTCTGTTGTGTTCTGTGCCTGGGGGCACGTAGAAGATGCTTGATAGTCTCTGAAGGAATGAAGTAGTAGATGAACGAAGGAGTCTTCAGTGCTATTATCTTAGAATGGAAAGAGCCAGTCCCAGTCCCAGCAACCTGGGGCCTTCTGTGTGCTGTGGTCTCCTGGGAAAACATGCAACCTCTTCCCTCCCACAGCTATTCTTAAACCCCAGTTTGATCAGACAGAGCATCAATCCATCGCGGGGCTGACTGCATCTTGAACATCGTGCCAATGGCTTGCCAGTCAGAAAATGAGCAAAGAGCCTGACATCAGAATCAAGTGGCATGAGAGAAGCTTCTTCAAGTGCTTAATTTCCTAAAGAGAAGAAACTATTAGTTTGGAAGAATCAGATTGATCTTTTATGAGTGGCAGAGTTGGCAAGCCCTGTCACTGCCTGTCTGTCTGCCAAATGGCAGAGCAGGTTTGGACCAGGAATGTGCCTGACTTCTTAAACTTCATGACCAAGCATTTCAGAGCCAGTGCTGGGAGAATGTGGGCTGATCCCTTTGACTGCAAGAGTTTCAGGAGGGGGTTCTGGGGGATCACTTTTTACAGTTGATTGTTCCTTAAGTGATGGTGCATTTTAATCTCTTCCTTTGGAAGACAAGGCTAGCTTATTTTTTTCTATCCCTTCTTCCATGAAAGTATTGGTTTTCCTTTTATACAAATTCTAGAATTTTTAATGTTCTCCCTCTCTCTCCTCTCTCTGCTTTCCCTACCAACCCTATTACCTAACAATCAAAGCACGTTGGAGGGAGGATGAATATGTTTTGGAAACAATACACTTAACCAAATGTTTTTTTAGAATACAGTATATATTATAAATAAGATGGGTAAAATTTCATAAATTCTAAAATGCTTTTCACCTCTATTTTCCTTCTCACAAACTTTGCCACTTCTATCTTTATTTGTTAAATGTTTTGAAGAACTCCAAGTACAGGTCAGGTATAACTGAAAACTAGAAAAATAGAAATGTATCACTCTCCACTGTTTGCTAGTGTCCTAGGTGGACAGAAAGCCCACTGAGTCCACATGGGCTGCCAGCATCAATGCCGGGGTCAGCTGGGGCTGCAACACCAGCTAGAGAATGATTATAGAGCTCAACTCTGCTCAAGAAAAGCTGAGCTGGAGCAGTGTGGGACTCAGATGGCCGGAGGGAGAGAGCTCAGCAATGGAGTCTGGGGCGGATTCTGCACTGGAGTCTGCAGAGGCTGACAAGGAAGCAAGCCCAGGGAGTCAGTAGCTGAGCCATGGAATCCTCCAGGTAGAGGGTGCAGCTTAATGCTCCTAGAATCAGTGAGCAAAGCAATATGGAGACTCACTTTGTGTCCATCAGAAGCTTAGCCCCCAGTGACTTGAAGACTTCCTGATTCTGCCAATGTGATGACAAGATGCAAAATTTTTGTTGTTGTTTGTTTTTTTGAGACAGAGTCTCATTATGTCGCCATTGGTAGAGTGCTGTGGCATCACCACTCACAGAAACTTCAAACTCTTGATCCTAAGCTGTTCTCTTGCCCCAGCCTCCCAAGTAGCTGGGAGGCACCTGCCACAATGCCCAGCTATTTTTTGGTTGCAGCTGTCATTGTTGTTTAGCAGATCCAGAACAGGCTCAAACCTGCCAGCTTCAGTGTATATGGCCAGCACCCTACTCACTGAGCTAAGGGCGCTAAGCCACAAGATGCAAATGTTAATACAGATCTGAATGGATTGGCAGCCATGCTGCTTTGGCAAGCAACATGGTCAAGGTCCATATCATCCCACAAATAAGAATAGGAATAATAATAGTTTTGTGAGTGCTTTATTGTATAACAAGCCTAGTTGCAAGTGCTTTATGTAAGTTATCTCATTTATTCTTTACAAGAACCCTATTGGTATGTAGAAATACCATACCCCTTTAAAAGCAGAGGAAACCAAAGCAAATGGGAGGTTAGCAAGTGGCTCTAGGTGGAGCTGGGATATGGAGCCAGGCAATTTGACTTTATGGCAAGGCTTCTCAATCTTGGCACCGTTATGGTATTGGTGTTGCTGCCCAACCAGGTTCATTGCCTGTTGCTCATGAGAAAATCAATACCCAGAGACAGCAGGGTTTATTGCACAGAAAGAGTTTATTCCATAGAGTGCTAAGCAAGGAGACATGAGGAATTTCTCAAATCGGCTTCCCTGAGAAATTGGGAGACAGGGTCTTTACAGTTTAGTGGACAGCTAGGGTCTGCTAATTGGCCGGGTTCAGGGCAGAACCATCAGGCCGTGGGCTGCCAGCCTGGGAGGGTTAACCAATCCACAGACACGCAGGACCAGGTTCTTAGGGGAGTGCGTGTGTGGGGGTCACAAGACCAGTTGAGTTAGTTCCTTGGTCTGGGAGGGAATGCAGGATCGAGAGGGGTGATTTTCTCCCAATGTGCAGTTGCACACTGGTGTGCTGTGAAAAGTTTTAAAGATCATTAATTAAATTATTTTCAAAGCACACGAAGTATATTCTTTTTGTTACTCTTTTCTGGGGGGGATCAACATAATTTAAATGTACCATGGAAGTTTAACTATAGGTTCAAATGGGCCGTGAGATAAAAAGAGGGAAAAACACTGACCTAGACCCACATCTCAAAAACTACCCCTAGGTTTCAAAAAGATGATGTTATTGATGGAGAAAGTTAAGAATCTTTATGACTGCGAGGTCTGTCACTACAGAGTCGCAGATAAGGGGACAGTGGCTAATTGTTATCATTATTTTTAGCTAGGCCTTTACCCCAGTTCTCACCTCACACCCAACTGTTAATTTATAAGAGCTGTTGGGGCAGATAATTCTTCATTATGGGGGCTGCCTGAGCATTGTAGGATACTTAGCGGCATCCCTGGCCTCTACCCGATTTAGATGTTGAGTGGCGCCCATTAGATGTTGAGCGGTGCCCCTCCTACAAGGGGAGACAGCTACAAGATAATTTGCCAAGTATCTCCTCATTAAGAGGCACTACTCTCCAGCCATGGCGGTTCACTGCTAAGCCCTGGCTAACAGAGCTGAACTGGATGGCCCCAAGGGGGTCTTTGACGTGCATTGAGGAGAGCCAGCTTGATGTGGCCCAGATCTCCCCAGGGAACCCTCACAAGGGTTTGCAAATCTCATTTATCAGTCATCTAGAATTAATCTGACCGGGGTAAACAAACTCCTCCCAGCCCAGCCTGCAAAGCAGCTCAATAAAGCCAATTCCTGCTTTTGAGTTACAAGAGAGAAGTAGAGATAGGTTTTCTGGCTGGCTGACCACACAGGACATTCACTTGGGCAGGTGACCCAAGTCTAGTGCAATAGGAGAGCAGGAATGAGGGCCTAGATTTCTTTGGGAGATCTGGTCCTGAGTCTTGGGCCAGCCATTTCTGGTTTTTCTTTAGGAGATCTCTAGAGGCCTTGCCTTGTTCCTGCCTTGCTCTGTGTGCCACAGTCCACCTCTCCCCAGTGCGGGGAGCCTGCATTGGCCATCTACAGTCAGCAGCTGGAGAGGCAGGCCCTGCAGGGAAGAGGCAGAGCTTGTGCAGAGTGCATCTGGGGATCCCAGGGTGCCTGTAGGGCAGGAGTGGGGGTAGGGCAGTGGATGTCAAAGAAGGAGGGAGCTCTTCAGGCCTTGCCAAACTTCTGACTGCATTCCAGAGACCTTTGGCAGAAGAGAGACATGCTGAGATTTGCATTTTTTAAAGATTACTTTGGCTGCCAGTGAACAATAGTGAGGTGGGTGAGTCTGGCATCCAGTTTGGCCTAAGACAGAGCAGGATAGTTAGTTCCTACCTCTGGCACATTCCTCCTACCACGTGCTGTCTTGTGAGGACCTTACGTCCACCTTATACTACCTCTATCTGAAAAGGAATCTGCACTCCAACCTCTTTCTCACAGTTTGGGAAGCTGAGGCTGAGCAACAGAGTGTTACTGTTACTCCCAGAGTCACACAGTGTTAGGGATAGAACAAGGACAAAACCCCAAGGCTCTGGACCACCTCCTCCACCCCTCATTGGGGGTTCTTCTCAGAGTGTTGAAGAAATGGGTCTCCAGAACCTGACCTGCAACTCCCTTAAGGATGAAGACACTTACATTTGTTGAGGTCCTACTGTGCACTGGGTATGCCAGGCTCTATGAGCAATGGTCAGAGGTGCGGTTCACAAAGCCAACCCCAGGGAGATTGCCCTTGATGACACTAAAGCTGGTGGATCACATGAGAGGAGCAACGGGAGGGAGGCACATGGACAGCTCCCCAGTGGCTTTCAGAGACTTGGGACACAGGTAGAAGGACAGAGTCCAGGGGAAGGTGACTCCCACTGAGTTTGAAAGGGCCATGGGATGTCCAAGTGGATGCCAGGTGGCCGGGCTGGAAGCAGAGCTCTTTACTCATCCTTGTAAAGAGATGGTTGGGCTGGGGGATGCTGAGGTGGTGCAGGGAGGATGTTCAGGAGAAGCTGTGGGTGGGGCTGCAAAGGCGCAGCTGGAGAGTGAGGGAGAAAGCCAAGGGCGTGCAGTGACCTCAGGCCGCATCTGCGGAGAGGGCCAGTGAGATAAGGACTGAACAGGATTCGCAACCTTTGATAACAAGGAGATGCTCAGGACCTTACCCAGATAGTTTAGGTGGGTGTTGGGGGCAGAGCCAGAATACAGCAGGTGGAGAAGTATACCTGTCACCTTCAAGAAGCTTGGCTGGCCAGGCACGGTGGCTCACACCTGTAATCCTAGCACAGTGGGAGGCCAAGGAGGGTGGATTGCTTGAGTTTAGGAGTTAGAGACCAGCCTGAACAAGACTGAAACCTCACCTTTACTAAAAATAAAAAAATCAGTTAAGCATCATGGCGGGTGCCTGTACTTCCAGCTACTCTGAAGACTGAAGCAAAAGGCTCGCTTGAGCCCAAGAGTTTGATGTTGCTGTGAGTTATGATGACCCCACGGCACTCTAACCACAGCAAGAGCGTGAAACTGACTCAAAAAAAAAAAAAAAAGCTTGACTGGGAAGGAGAAGAGAGAGAGGGCTGGAACTTGAGGGAAGAGCCGGGGCTTACTTTCAAATTCCTATCATTTTGACCATCAGAGGAACTAGAAGATGGGGGAAGCCCCAAGATATTTCCCCACAAAGCTGCCGGAGACTGTTTCCTCCAGTGGTTAATTCTACTTCCTCTGTGCCACGCCCACCATCCGGTCACCTCTCCTCCCAGCTCCCAGGGGCTGCTGCAGACCTCTCACCGGGCTTACCCAATGCATGCACAGTGCAAAATAGCTAAATGAGGTGCCCAATGAAAGCACCCTCAGATGCTTGGTGTTGAGGAGGGAGTTCAGACCCAAAGCTCTTTGGGTTCTGAACTGGAATCTCTGTGCCAGCAGCTAGTCCAGAGTATCTCAAATCTGTCCAGTGAAAAAATTCCCCATTGGAAAGAGCTCAGATCCTAGGGAAGGGGGTTGAGGTGGAATACAGAGTAGCCACTACCTGCCCAGTGTTTCTCTAGTTTTCTTAAAACTTCATGTTTTGGCTCGGCGCCTATAGCTCAACCAGCTAAGGCGCCAGCCACGTACACCTAAGGTGGCAGGTTCGAATCCCCAGCCTGGACCCGCCAAACAACAATGACGGCTGCAACCAAAAAAAAAAAAATAGCCGGGCGTTGTGGCGGGCGCCTGTGGTCCCATCTACTTGGGAGGCGGAGGCAAGAGACTCGCTTGAGCCCAGGAGTTGGAGGTTGCTGTGAGCTGTAATGCCACGGCACTCTACCCAGGGGCTCTGTCTCAAAAAAAAAAAAAACAAACAAACAAAAAAACCCTCATGTTTTAGCTTAAAAATGTATTCAATTTTGCATTCTGCTTAGTGATATACTTGTATGCTTTGGAGTTTTAAAGTTATATTCTAAATTGCTTAACTTCGTGTGAACTGACTTGAGCAAGACACACCAGCTCTGTCCTGTGGCCCTGAGTTGGAGCAGCAGTCTGACTGTCCCCCTCTAGCTCTCCTACACCTGGACACACACACACGCACACTTTACAGTGCAGGAAACTGAGGCCCAAAGAGGAGGTCACAGGCTCAAGGTTGCTAGAATCTAGGTTCATCCCCTCCCTATCCACTGCTCCTTCTGTCCATCTCCAGTGCCAAGGAAATCCAGGATGTTATGGTTTTACAGGGGGTGGAGTCCTCAGGTTTCACGTTGATTTTGACAGATGAAATTGGGAATGGGGAGCAGAAGCTTTGAGTGAAATATAAGTAATATAATGATTTGAGCTCCATGACTAGGTTCTGGTGCTTTTAAGACGTGACACTGTTGTGGCTATAAACAGCCATGCTCAAGGGAGGCTATGACAGGCTTCAAGAAGACCTTTTTGCTCCAAATTATCTTCTCTATTTTGCTGGTAAGAGACTTGAAGTACACCTTAAAATATACTTCAATCCCTAAGTCACTGCTAGGGATTGAATTGGTGTCTCTCCAAAATTCAAATGGTGAAATCCTAACCCTCAGTACTTCAGAATGTGACCTTGTTTGGAGATAGGCCCTTCACAGAGTGAACCAAGTTAAAATGAGGTCTAAGGGTGAGCCCTCATCCAAAATCACCAGTGTCCTTATAAGTAGAGGAAATTTAGACACAGAGATACACACAGAGGAAAGACAGAGTGAGGGAAAGAAGATCATCTACAAGCCAAGGAGAGAGGTCTGGGTAGGTCCTTTCCTCCCGGCCACCAGAAGGAACCAATCTTGCTGACATCTTGATGTTGGACTTCTGGGCCCCAGAACTGTGAAACAGTAAGTTTCTATCGTTTAAACCACTCAGTTCATGGTACTTAGTGATGATGTCTCTAAGAAACTAACAGAGTCCCATCATCTTTGGGAAGGCTAGAGCAGCTGGGTTCCTGTGGCAGAAATATGTGATAATCCCTTAGTGAAGGGAGCCTTCATTTTTGAGCTGGACCCTACTTTGGTGTGTCGCCCATGACTTCTCATTTCCTCTTCACTGGAGAGAGAATAATGGCAAAAATTGTTGCTTATTTTTACTGAGCATTTACTACATACCAGGTAGTTTTGAAAGATCTACATTTAATAGCCACCACAGAAGATTGAGGAGCATGATTATTCCCATTTTACAGATGAGGAAATTGAGTGCCAGTGAGGTTAAGTGGCTAACTCAAGTCACTCAGCTAACAGTAAGTGGCTGGAAAGAATTACAAACCACTTTCCACCCAACTCCCTATTAAGTATGAAATGTCTGATTTCCTTAAGTAACTTCAGTTTGACAGTTGATACCACTGCCATTTCATTTTGACATTTCTTGTTTTATTGTGAAGGGACATCTTCGTTCTTTTAAATGCACATTTTGGTTTGTGATTATCTTTAAAATAATTTTAGAACAATTTTTGAGAAATAATGGATAAGTGAAAAATTAGTGGTATTTTCTAATATGAGTTCTATCCCGGAATGAATGCAGCACAGACAGCTCGAAATATCAATGAAGTGTTTGGGGAGGATGTGGCTAATGAATACATACTATGCCGGTGGTTTGAGAAACTCCATTCTGGTGATTTCAATCTTGAAAATGAGCCAGGTGGGTGACCAGAGACCAAGGTGGGTAATGATGAGCTGAAAGCTGTAGTGGAAGGGAATCCACCTTGACCTATGAGTGAATTAGCGGCAAGGTTTGACATTGTTATTCCAACAATATTGGACCATTTGAAACAAACCAGCAAGGTAAAGAAGCTGCATGAATTAAATGAGCGTCAGAAGAGAAATTGGAAGTTTGCCTTTTTTTGTTGTCGTAACGTAAAAAGTGAACCGTTTCTACACCGTGTTTTTACGTGTGATGAAAATGGATTTTTTGACAATTGCAAGTGTTTGGCATCATGGTTGGAGAAAGATGAAGTGCTGAAACACAAAACTATATAAAAAAAGTCAATGGGGTGGCACCTATGGCTCAGGGAGTAGGGCGCCAATCCCAAATATCAAGGCTGGGGGGTTCAAACCCAGCCCTGGCCAAAACTGCAACAACAACAACAAAAATAAAAGAAAAGAGGCTGTGCTAATTTACATTAAAAAAAAAAAGTCAATGGTGTCTGTTGGGTGGTCCAGTGCTGGTATTGTCCACTACAGCTTCGTGAAACCTGGACGATCTATGACAGTAGATGTCTACTGTAACCAGTTGGATGAAATGGTAATATTTGCGATTAAGCAGCCAAGATTGGCAATAGAGACAGGCCAATCGTCTCGCAAGGCAACTCTCGACCTCATGTCACACAAACAATGCTGCTCAAACTACAGAAGCTGGACTTGGAAACTCTCTGTCATCCACTGTATTCACCAGCCCTTGCACCAACTGACTACCACTTCCTCCAGGCTTTGGGCCCCTTCTTGCAAGGAAAAATATTCAATTCTCAACAAGCTGTGGAAAATGCCTTCCACGATTTCATCGCCACTCTCTCTCCTGGCTTCTTTGCTGCTAGCACGCACAAGCTACCATTAAGATGGCAAAACTGTGTCACTAATTTAGGTACATACTTCAATTAATTGTACTTGCTTCTTGCTTGAGATAGAATAAATTCAACTTTGGATTTGAAATTGGATATTTCATACTTAATAACCTAATATCTGCTTTCAATTCACCACAGCTTTCCTCCTAAGCTGATGGACAGGCAGCTGACCCCAAATCACAGCCGGTTAATGTAGGAAGAGGCAGGCAGCCACCTGGTGCCTGAGACCCTACACTTGTCCTGTAAGGCAGCCCTCCCTCAGACCCCCTGCAGGTTCAGTGTGCTTGGGCTCGAATTTGGGCTGAGAATTTGGGCTGATGTCAGTGGGGAAATTCCTTTGCCTAGTGATCAAGGCTTGTAGAACAAAAGCTTCCACCACAGGAAAAAACTTCCTGCTCAGCCCCTAGCAAGAGAGCTCCAATTTCAACCACAGAGTAGGTGAAGTCATTGATTGGTTGTGGGCTGGAAACAGAGGGGCTCCCAAGGGCGTGGAGCAGCTGGGTAGGCAGCCTGGAGATCTCTTCCGCTCTACGTCACAGGGGCCTGATCAGTGGGACTCAAGATTCCCCTCTGGCCAGTGGGGAAGGGCTGAGGCCAGGCTTTGTGAACACCCTTTCCCCTCTTTGACTTCAGCTCTCTTAAACACGAGGAGCCAAGCAAGCATGCTTGTGCCTGTATCTGTTTGCCAGTGGGGAAACTGAGTCCAGAGAGGCGAGGTCAATGGCTCAGTGACAGTTAGCAAATTAGAGTCAGGGTTGGAGGACTTGAACCCAGTCCTTAATCCCTTCCTTCAATTCTTTTGAGGTGCTCCTGGTTCTTTAGTTATGGAGCAAAGGGAGAAAGAGAAGGCCCTCCAACAAAGACCAGCGAAAAGGAGACAAATTCCAAAGACTCCATTTTTCCAGCCACCCCTCCAATCCCCAGTGGAGCACAGAGGGCTGGGCAGGAGCACTTCCACTTATTCATTCATTTAGCACATTGCACCCATCATGTGGATGTGGTCCCGCCTGGGCGTCATGTGCCCAGATAACTGGTTTCAGTCAACCCAGCAAAGTGGGGGCTGGGATCAAACAAGGGAGGGAGTAACTGAGAAAGCAGATACAGGGCTGTTGGATATATGAAAGCATTAAGATTAGCAACACTGTTTCCTCATTCAGCACACTTTTTTTTTTCATTGAATGATAACTATGTACATTAATGCACTTCTGGGGTACAGTGTGGGGTTTTCACATGTTATCTGAAATACTTCCATCAGACTGGTCAACACAGCCTTCATGTCATTTTCTCAGTTATTGCTTTAAAACATTCACATTCTACTCTTAGAAAGATTCACCAGTACCCCTATAAGACAAACCTTAGAAGTGATCCCTCCAAACCCCCTCCCCCCTCCCATTCCCCCCTCCGCATGTTCTTAGGCTATTTGGTTATAGCTTTATAGTTTCTTCTTTCAAGTCTTACAGTATTAGAAGGATAGGCCAGTCTAGATTTGTAGGATTTTAGTTGGCATGGGAATACCACGATGGCAAATTCTAAATCTGGCCTTTTATAGTTTTTATTTGATGAGGTAATTTATTTTAAAAAAAAAACAACAACTCTTCTCACCACCCATATAATATGTGGTTGGTGGCATTTCTATTTCTGGAAATTATAGAAGAAACCAATTTATTTGCAATGTAGACTGTTGTGCATTTTGCTCCAAAGCTTCCCCAAGAATAAAAGTATAATTTTTACATTTTCAATTATATTTACCATCTGAAGTATTAACTACAGAATATAAACTTGATCAAGGACGATTATGGAAGGAATAACATTTGAAAATGAGAAATTTCCAAGTATGAGAGTCATATATGGTGTTCTTGAGTTCAATAATCTTGCTTGCCAGTTTCTTTTTACCTCTGTTGTACTATTTAAAATCTCTATATAATAAATAAATGAAAATCTGTACTCGAATTCAAGGACATTTGGTAAAAATTTTAGGAATGTAGGTGCTGCAGCTGCAGTATTGGTGGTTATTAGATTGTTATGAGTATAAAGCCATGAATATAAGTAAGTACCAAGCAAAAACTTAACATCTAACACTTACCTCTGTACAAAGCATTTCCTTATTCATTGTCTCACTGATCCTCATAATAATCTTGTGGTGTAAATATTATTACCCCCAATTTTACAAATGAAGGGATAAGTTTTAATATTATTAGTGTAGAAGTTGATAGGTAGAACCTCCAACAGGAAAAAATGTGAGGTTGGCAAATTGCAGAGAATGATGACGTGACAGGTAGAGCAAGTCTGAGCATGCTTCAGGCAGTATCAGTATCAAGGGGGAGGCTGTTCCTGCATGTAAATCACAGCAGTGGAAATAGCTAGACACAGAGCTATCGTGGAGGATTCAGCAGAGAATCCTAGGTAGAAGCTTAGGGCCATAGATTGGGTCAGCATGGGAGGCCAGGAAATGCCCATCAGTGCTGTTAATTCTAGGTTCCTGTTACATGTATCCTGCTTCTGTCCCGTTGACTGGCTTTATGGGTGGGCACTTTGAATGGCAGGATGGGAACAATGACGACAAAGTGACATTGGTGAGCCTGAGCCTGAGCCTGGAGGAGCATTTCATTGCCCTTTTATTTTCCACTGTACCTCACTACCTGCCATGAATAGGGCAGGGCAGAGAATAAAGACAGGGTAATGTGACAAAGGTCAAGTGACCAACTAATGTATAGAAAGATGGGTGTAATCAAGAATGACTTCATATTTATAACAAGTAAATTACTAGGTTATTCTCAAAGGAAACATAACATATGGAATGAAATTTGTTGTAATCCCTTAATATAGTTAAATGATAACATCAATTGTACTAAAGCCCAATCTCATATTTTATCACTTTCTCCAAGGAAGTCAGTTTGGTAAACTTTTTCCAATCTTTCTTCTTTTCCAAATATTTAGTCTCAGTTCCAAAGAGTGAGTGAAACAAATAATCTCACCTTCCCTCCTCCATGGATATAAAAATTCTACAGAACTACACTGTTTAATATGGTAGCCATAACTCCATGTGGCCATTGAATGTTTGACATGTGGCTACCATTAATTGAGATGTACCATAAGTGTAAAATTGACACTAGATTTTGAAGACTTAATATAAACAAATGTAAAATCTCATAAATAATTTTTATATTGATTAAATGTTGAAATAATGCTCTTTGGATACATTAGATGAAATAAAAATATTAAAATTATTAAAATTCATCCCACTTTTTCCTTATTTTTTTTAACGTGGTTACAAGAAAATTTAAAATTACGTATGTGGCTCAATTGGGCAATTCTGTGTTAGAGAGAAGTGCCAGATTCTTAAAGGGCTGCTCCTTTTCAGCCTTTGCCAAACGATTCTCTCCCCTCTAGGCCAGTTTTAACAAGTCAAATAATGCAGATTTCATAATTGAAAGGAAGGCTGCAAGTCATTTGGAAATTAGGTGATGAAACTGCAATGGGATCATAACTCCTGCATGACAATTTTCTTTTCTGAGCCTTCCTTATTCCAAATGGAATAGTCACTGCTCTATTCTTTCTTTCCTCTAACTAATTTACATCTTATTTTCTTTCTGTCAGAAGTGTCATTTCTTGTGATTGATGAAACCATCTTTGCTAAGTGCAGAAACAAGGCCATCACGTTATTCAAACTGGATTCACTACAAATATTTTCATGCTTTGGTTTGGGAAGAATTCATATGGTTGCTTAGAAACCCTTTTAAATAATCACAATGTTCAGTTACTTTCAGAAATTGAAATCGTTATTATAGGAACAAAAAAAATCACACCTTTGTATATATGAAAAAAATGGAGACACTAAATGGCAGAACAATTTTTCCTTGATCCTAGGTCATGTCTATAGAATGCCCCTAATTTGGCCATTTTTTGACTAAATGGTTTTAGGACCATCTTAATGTTTGGTCTCTAAACAGTTAATTAGATTGACAATGCAATAAATTTCATTAACTTAGCAAAGAATTAATTCAGGTTTTAGAGATAATTTTCACAAGTCTGTAGTCTTCATTTTATGAATACATCTGAGCCAGCAATAGCAGTGTTAGAGTTTTTTTTTTTTTTCCAGCCAGGGCTGGGTTTGAACCCACCACCTCCTGTATATGGGGCCAGTGCCCTACTCTTTTGAGCCATAGGCACTGCCCAGAGCTTTTCTAATAATAATTCCTTCAAAATCAGGAAGACACATTAAACCAATGGAAAAAGACCTTTTGTCCTTAAGGGGCAAATGGGACTAATTACATGATTGTGTTTGTTCCCATGATGCCTTTTCCCTGTTTTAGTTTTTAGAAAATTGTCTTTTAATTTATTTTATATATACAAAATATTTTTTATATACAAAATAAATGTATATATTTGATATAGTTAGTAAAAAATCAGATTGCCTACTCTTGTTTTTATTATTATAAGTTACATATAGTAAAATTTACTTTCAAATTTTAATACATGAATAGATTACAATTCTACTACTCACAGAAATTTCTTCTTCCTACTCCTTAGTGCAATTAGACATTCTCCCTACCCTTGATTTTTGTCAAACTGATCTGTGTCTGTTCCTATAATTTTGTCCTTTAAACAATGCCATATGAATAGAATCATATAGTATTGAACCTGAAACTGGTTCTTTTTGATTAGTATAATGGCATTGAGATCCACTCATAATGTTGCATCTATCCTTTTGATTACTATCATGCATGTTTATTCATTCACTTACTGAATATTTGGGTTGTTTCAGGTTTTGATGACTACAAATAATGCTACTATGAATATACAGGTTTTTTTTTTTTTGGAGACAGAGCCTCAAGCTATCCCCCTGGGTAGAGTGCCATGGCATCACCCTCACAGCAACCTCCAACTCCTGGGCTCAAGCGAGTCTCCTGCCTCAGCCTCCCAAGTAGCTGGGACCACAGGCGCCTGCCACAGCACCTGGCTATTTTTTGGTTGCAGCCATCATTATTGTTTGGCGGGTCCGGGCTGGATTCGAACCCGCCACCTTAGGTGTATATGGCTGGCGCCTTAGCCACTTGAGCCATAGGCATCAAGCCCAATCATCTACTTGTAAAATGCAGGGAGAAATATTCTTATCTTATTAAAAAAGTATTTTATCTCAAAGCAATATCTAACACCATATTTTATATTAAGATACTTGCTATAACTACTGATGCAGCAACGATCTACTTCTAACCAACATAAAAAAAGGGATTTGCACTTCCAGTTATAAAGGAATAACTGATACAGAATTTGCCCACTAATTATTATTTATATAATATATAAATATAATATATATTATATTATAAATATTAATAATTTATATTAATTTTTATTAATATTAATAAATATTTATATAATATATATAAATAAATATTTATATAATAAATATAATAAAATAATAATTTATTTTATTATATTAATTTAATAATATATAAATTTATATATAAATATATAATATTAATAATTATATTAATAATTATTAAACTGAACAAAATATATGA
This sequence comes from Galago senegalensis, assembly GCA_963575145.1. Taxonomy (NCBI): domain Eukaryota; kingdom Metazoa; phylum Chordata; class Mammalia; order Primates; family Galagidae; genus Galago; species Galago senegalensis. The sequence continues at coordinate 2,074 of CAUYTI010050559.1, read as the reverse complement.
AACAACTGTTTTCAGACAGTGACCCTGAAAATAAAACTGACAGGCAGCTTCTAGACTGGTGTAGCGACAGACTCCAGCAGACCAGCAGTCCCTGAAACTGACAGGACAGAGACTAGACTTCAGGGAGACTGAGACAGCAGGATGTGCAGGGAGAAGCACCAAAGAGGATGGAGCTAAGCAGAGAATGTGCTCCAGAGCACGGAGAGAGGTGCCAAGTCTCTGGCTGAGTCACCACACACGGAGGAGTGGTCCACAGGAAGCAGTGAAGCAAACAGTTCCCACAGCTCACATTGACTATCATTCAAATTCTATCAGCCAGAGTGCACCCAGGACAACCAGGAGATATTACAGAAAGGTCATCTCCTAACAAAAAGGTTAAATTAGAGGAAAAGTCTAGACCTCCGGTAACAAAGCTTAAAAAACACAGAAAAGGGGCGGCACCTGTGGGTCAGTGAGTAGGGTGCTGGCCCCATATACAGAGAGTGGCAGGTTCAAACCCAGCACTGGCCAAACTGCAACAAAAAATAGCCAGGCATTGTGGTGGATGCCTGTAGTCCCAGCTACTCAGGTGGCTGAGGCAGGAGGATTCCTCCAGCCCAGAAGTTCAGGGCTACAGTGTGCCATTGATCACACCTGTGAACAGCCACCATAGAAACAGAGCCAGACCACCCTGTCTCTAAAAAAACAAAATTTTTAAAGGACTGAAAGGAAATACATGTCTTACAAGTAGCTTAACTGCCTGCCAAACTTTAACACTCTTTAAAAAAAAAAAACACTCAACACCATAACATCTCGAACCATCTCCAAGATCTACTCAAAAATTACCAGACATGTAACCTTCTAAAATTACTGTGACCCTTAACAGAAAGTAAGTCAACAGAAAGGCTCCAGAAATAATACAAATGGTATAATTAGTAGATACAAACTTTTTTTTTTTGAGATAGAGTCTACGTCACCCTCAGTAGAGTCCTGTGGCATCACAGCTCACAGCAACCTCCAACTCTTGGATTCAAGTGATTCTCTTGCCTCAGCCTCCCAAGTAGCTGGGACTACAGGCACCCACCAAAACGCCCGGCTACTTCTTGTTGTTGTTGCAGTTGTCATTGTTGTTTAGCAGGCTCAGGCCGGGTTCAAACCCACCAACCCCAGTGTATGGGGCCGGCACCCTAACCACTGAGCTACAGGCACTAAGGCAGAAACTTTAAAATGAATATGATAAGTAAAATGAAAATGAAAATGACATCAAGGATGTCAAAGAATATAAGAATGATATTAAGGGAGAAAATGGAAGATATTGAAAGAAAAACAGAACTTCAAGGGCTGGAAAAAAACAAGATCTGAAATGAAAAAAATGAGATTAAAAGTAGATTACATGGGAGGGGGGATGAGAAGGGGAGGGGAGAGAAGTGGATGGGTGGAGGGAGGGTGATTGGAAGGATCACCTCTAGGGTTTGTCTTACAAGGGTACAAGTTAATCTTTCTAAAAGTACAGTATAAACGTCTTAACACAATAACTAAGAAAATTGACATAAAGTCTATGTTAACCAGTTTGATGAAAATATTTCAAATTATATATGAAAACAGCACACTGTACCCCGTGATTGTATTAATATACACAGCTATCATTTAATAAAAAAAAGTAGATTACACAATGGCTCGAAGCCCCTAGCTCAATGGTTAAGGCACCAGCCACATACACCAGAACTGGCAGATTCGAGCCCGGCCTGGGGCCTGCCAAACAACAATGATTAACTACAGGGTGGTGCCTGTGGCTCAGTGAGTAGGGCGACAGGCCCATATACCGAGGGTGGCAGGTTCAAACTCAGCCCTGGCCAACAAAAAATAGCTGGGCACTGTGGCAGGCACCTATAGTCCCAGCTACTCGGGAGGCTGAGGCAAGAGAATTGCCTAAGCCCAGGAGTTGGAGGTTGCTGTGAGCTGTGTGATACCACAGCACTCTACCAAGGGTTATAAAGTGAGAATCTATCTCTAAAAAAAAAAAAAAAAAAAAAAACCAACGATAACCACAACAACAACAACAAAAATAGCCAGGCGTTGTGGCAGGCACCTATAG